>JASFDH010001537.1:0-14374 GCA_036937195.1 Nidularia pulvinata
CCTCCTCGAACCCACACCTCGACTGCAATACCATTACTCGGGAAGCCTTATCGATCCCCTCTCCTGCTTGCGGAGTTACACTGCGCCTCATTCGAGGGCTGCCCCGTTGCAATCACATCTCCCAGGAAATACTTACTATACCTGACCTTGCCGTCCACTGTCACTGCGAAGTTCGAACAAGCACAGAAAATCCTCTGGGAACATACATCCTGCTTGGTAGACAAGCCAGCCATCTCGTCAGCCCATCAAGTTAGCCATCCGTGTTCCTGGTTTTGCACAACTTGCGAACGACAAGCCGCAGCGGGAACGCCCAAAAACTCCTATGAGGCGCACAATCCGACGATTTGATCGCAGATCTCGCATCTCGCCCGATGTTTTCTTTCCCACTTGAACCCCGGATTGCCCCCTTGCTGCCCGCTGGCTCACATGTGCATCTGCCTCTACCAGCTGGCCTCCAAGACGCCGGCGATATAATTGGCCTACTGGTTCGTCTCCCCTCGCTCGCTGGCTCGCTCCCCCAATCAGCTTCCTACATCTTCTTCTTCTTGTGACTCTGGCCCAGCCGCCTCATGGGGAAAGCGAGTGCGATTGCGATTACTAGGGCGAGAGCGGAGAGGATGCCGATATAGGGAACACCAGATACAACACACAGACAGACAGGCAGCTGCAGGCCACCACGCACGATCTGATAAATTGATAGGTGAGGCCTGCGCACGGCGCGGCGGCGAGATACAGCCATCCGTCCACTAGTAGTCGCCGGCTCTATCATGTCAAACCCTCCGCAACAAACATAAACTTTCCCCATCTCCCACCCATGGCATCGATCTTCTGAAATCGCGCTCTGCAGTAGTCCTATACCAATCAATTGACGGATCCAACGCCGATAGATGGTACCAAGATGTTACCTACCCGCCGCGGAACTTTCGACAGCCTCTTCATGCGTGGGGTCACCCACACCGATAATGCTTGTATCGATGACGATGCAGTGCCCCGCGTCCTCCCTCCGCTGATAACCCCCGTTCTCGAAATCGCATCCTTGTCGTCCTGCATCGCATCTAGCCCCGAAAACAAAACACTAGAAGGATCTCCCAATCGCACTTCGCGACCAAGACAAACCAAGCAAGCAAGAAAAAACACTGCTTGACAGTCACCGTTCTCTTAGCCCCGATCATGCGCGCAAAGAAAAAAGACAATTTGAAACTGGGCTTGACATCGCGCCTTGTCGAAGGGGGGAAATTAGGCGTTGAGCTGATGTTGCTATTTGCTCGGAGAATTTGAGAAGAGTAGAATACCGAGGACGGCGGCTAGTCGTTGGTGGCGCGCGCGTTTGAAATAAACTGTGGAATTCGATTCAACGGACGGGGGACGAACTTACTAGAGGTTTGCGGCGCTGGGATTTCGGCTGCGTGGAATACGGACTAGACTGGGCGAGATGGTGCACATGCACGTACCGGATACATTAGAAGCACCCTCGAATTATTTATTTTTTGGTTCGTGCTGTAGAAGAAAAGTGCACTCTACTAGCAAGCGAACGTTGGATAACCGGAGTGAGATGTCAACGACAAAATCTAGCCGAGCGATCCCTAGTGATGTTGTCTAATCAATCGCAATTAGCATGTATCCCCCGCACCTCCTGTGTCTGCGTTGTCTAATCATCATCAACGAGGATGCAGCACGCACAAGACGCGAGACAAATGAATATAGTGAAGATGAAGATGGCGATACCAAGCCAAATGTTACCGATCCAAATCTCCAACAACGAAATCACCCCGATGTGCGTCCTGCTGGTTGGCTGATGAGATGCGATGCGATCGCCGAGAATAAACACGAAAGAAAGCTAGATTGGCGTGCGCACAGCAGCGAGACGGAGATGACGAACCTTAAGTCTGTTTTTTCGGTTTTTTTGGACATAGGGACCCTGGAGGGAGGAAGAAACATAGACGTCTGACGTAGGCAAAGACCTGAGACGGATGATGCACCAGATACATGATGAGATGGGCGATGAAGAACTTCATTAGACCCTAGGAAGGCGTCTGTGCTGATAATTTTCATTCATTTGCAGTGTAAGCGTTCATTTAGGATCGGGCGCGCGTCGCGAGCCAGAGGAGTTACGAGAGAGTGACCAATTTATGAAAGATGAACTGTTCGCATCGTGCAGGGTCCTCCGTGAATCGTGACGGAGGGGAGGGAGGAAGAGGATGGAAAGTTGCTGAAGTTGGATCTCCCTCCTCCTTCTGCTCCTCGACCTCCTTCCTCCATCTATCCACCTGCTCGTCCACCCGTTTAGCTGTACGGCATCTAGACCTCCATAGAGCACCGAACAAGTGCATTGAGACGCACATCGCCCTCCGAAGCCAGCCATCTAGCCAGTCATCGACCAGCCTCTCGGCCCCAGGTTCTCGACCACGAAAGAGGCAGATCTGAGAATGAGAAACAAATCATTCATTCCTATTGGCCACATAAACCTTGCTTTCTTCTTTGTGATGACGGAGGCGTCTATACATACGCGATCCTCCGCCAGCCAAGCGCGGAAATATCACAAACACGAACGTGGAGGGGCATAGGACCAGACCCTCTGCTCCGGACCGATCGGGGGACAAGCGCGATTAGTCTTACACTCCCAGGTCGTGATGTGTGCTGGATCTTGAACTCAAAGAGCCGCCGCCAGCGGCACGCCATCGAGGGGCAAACTGCGAGGTCCCGCAACGTCTCATTGACACCTAACCCCCCCTCGCCCACCACCCCTCGGCGAATTGTTTAGCTGCCCAATGCCGCCGGGGCCATTAATTGTCAGATAGCGTTTTGCCCTTGCGTAGCCGAGAAAAGAAGTTTCGCATGTTGGACGTGTGAGCGCAAGAGGATTAGCCCTGGGCTAGTGCTGCTCCACTTACCTATTGCACGACAACCGTCCTGCGCTAGGTAGTGTGCCCCCCTGCAGCAAACAAGGTTCTTGCCCAGCTAAGCTTTATGGATGGACGGACGGATGTATAGATGATGTCGATGACGACCTTGGGAAGGGGTTTGTGAATGAATTCATTCAGCCACTAGATTCGCCCAGAGATGGTTCCGCCGGACGGGACGGCTAGCAATGGTATTAGCTCTCCCTTCCCGTTCTGCATTGGTTGGCCCGTAGGCAAGACAAGCCGACTGAGGAGATTGTGCGCTTCATACGACAGAGCTTAAACTGGCGTTGGTGGTGGTTCATCGGTCGCCTACCCGTGACGTAGTGCAAGAATGCGAGAACCTAAGTTCGAACTTTATGGACAGCCTGGCGTGGCACATTCTTCTGTCGCGTCCCTGCATGCATGGAAGACGGGAGATCGGGGCGCATCAAGGTGGAGTTGGACTGGAAAAAAGAACACGAAAGTCTGACGATGAAGTGCTCTGTGGTATGGCATGATCACACGAGCGCCATGTGAGCGAGGTATCTCCAAGAGTGGGCTTCGTTTCTCGGGAATGGGTGAGTGATCGGAGAGTTGACTTATGTTTGTTTTATTTAAATTTTTAGCCTTTGATACCTATGTCTCGGTCGGGTGCTCGGCGGTGGGAAGTTGCCTGAAAGAGCAATAGGAGGGGGGAGGGTGGTGTATGAGATAGGCCAGCTGCATGTTCGGGACGAATTGACTTACTCTAGGCGATAATCGAGATTGGTTTCTGACTTATTAATCTCCGCGGCAGCTGCATGTGCCCCCGATTAATTGCACCATACGCACCCGGACGAGTTAGCATCGGGGCTGGGTGGCGGGTGGATGCAGTGTCGTTAAGCACCGTAAGTGAGAGCCTGGGACGTGCGATGACGATTGGCCACTCACTATGCTGAGCCGCCTGGACTATTGGCTAGCTGCAAAGCCAGTCACACCCCGCGAAACCACGTCAAAGATGCCGTAAGCTGTAAGTAATTTTACCTTTGGACACCGGTAAGGGACGCGAGGAGGAACTTGGATTGACGGCACGGGTGGCGAGTACGTGCCCGTTGACGTACATTCCTATGGGTCGGGGAGCTGAACGAAGGTCGTACGCGTGGAGGGCAATCAGATCCGGAACAAAAAAACATAATGATCGTCGTGATTGTTGATAATCGAAAACCATGACGGAGAAGCTTCGCGTTGAGTGCGAATCCGTGATTCCGGGATGTGTCCAGAAGGAGTACGCCAACCAGCCAGGCCGCTGCGTCGAAAACATCATTGCTCAGCGCATGCAGGGCATCTGACGATCAGACGAATAGGGATTTGGGTGCTGATATCCAAGATGAGGGCAAGGAGAGGTTATTCGACAATGGTGCCGGTGTCTTCCGGGTTCCATCCGAATTGGCTTCGGTATCAAAAAGAACTGTCTGGACAAACAGTCATGAGCGTCATGATCTGAAGACGAAGGATTAATAATGTGTGTTATTTGATTGAAACGTATACTGAGGTGTGACGCAATGAGTAGAAATGCTGGTGGTGTCGTGATTCATCATAGAAGCATGAATTTGCGCGGCCATTTACTATTGTCCTAGAAGTAACAGACCAGACACGCGTCGTGCGCGGAATTGTTGTAGGAGATATCATCAGCCCATGGACTGCGGACCATCTCTAAAAAGAGGATATCTATCAGACACGGTATTGTAAGCTGCAGGTGGTCGTTAGGGATACATATCTGAGTTGATGAGAGGCACGTTCAATGTCGCACAATGGAAGGAGGGAATCCGTGGGAATAATTTACCAATCAAGCTTATTTCCTCGGTCACACTGCCTCCTGTCACATATTTAGTCACGTACGTACTTGTCCACAAAACGAACAACTTGAACCCGGTCTTGTTCTCGGAACCTTAGAGCTCGACGGCCTTCAAACTGAGCTGCTATACGAAACAATGACACCCGATTCTCGCACTGTGATTCATCACCCCTTGTTCGGCACAGCAGCGAGGTTACTGTTGATATTTCAGATGCGCAGAAAAGACGGTCGCTACTAGACGGATTTTGACTCGGAATCATGGCGCAACGGTACATGGCGGCTTCGAGAAGCTGCGGGCAGCCACCTACATCCACATCGCGACGGCCTAGCCTTGTTTACGTGCTTTGTTCTTCATCTGGGGGGGATCCATATGGTTCGGATCTCATGTCCAATCGTCTGGGTTTCTCTTCAAGCCAAAGGCTGTGGCTGTTTTTATCCAGGCTCCTCATCAAGTA
This sequence comes from Nidularia pulvinata, assembly GCA_036937195.1. NCBI lineage: Eukaryota > Fungi > Basidiomycota > Agaricomycetes > Agaricales > Nidulariaceae > Nidularia > Nidularia pulvinata. The sequence goes on from JASFDH010001537.1 coordinate 5,172, forward strand.
CGCACCCGCGAAGCTGAACCGGCTCAAGAAGGAACTATAATGCCTTTAATTCGACAAGTCCCATAGCTTGGATACAGAAGGAATTATTGGCTCATCGCATCTCCCATGTATTGCTTATGGACCTACCAACGAAAATACTCTCATCCCGAAGATCCCAATTTTTAAATGCTGAAACACTAGCGGAAATTTTAAACACGCGCATTTTATTTTATTTTACCTTTCTCACTGCCCATCACCGCCTGTACTCGCTGCATTGATATGGCTTATCTTGCCAATCTTCAGATACACTGCTCATACTTCGACTCCAAGCTCGACTCCAGCTCAACAAGGTGCGAGTAGCCCATTCGAGCGTACCCCACACGCCATCCCATCAGCCACCAGCGTCATCAAACTCGCGGGGGCAAGAACTCGCCTCACAGTACTGGACATTTTGACTCGGGGCACGACATGATCGGCCATGCTGATAACATGGCCCATCTTCATGTCTTACCGGATGCTTCTGCACTCCCCTTCTCTCTCCTGACCCTTGTTATAACGCTAGGATCCTGGAAGTCGAAGGAACGGATCCCACATTATTACTGTTGACATCAATTGGTGGTTCTTTAGAAGCTTGTGACATCCAGAAGTTTCCACCCATTCCATCAGCAACTCGTCCGGATAGAGGCCCAAATAAAGTTACCTCCTCTCGAACAAATCGTTACATTGGCCACAGTCCCTCGCTCATCCAGTATAGAACATAAGAGATTACGTCTTTGGTCCCTATGATCACCAAGGAAGCGTAGCTCTTCTGTACGCTGAGTATCCGCCTGGGAACTACTGTAAGTACGTCTTGATCTCTTACTATTATCTCTGCGTGTGACTTCTTATCAATGGACGCAGAGGTTTTGTTGTACAAAGATGAACTCGGCGGTGGCACTTAAATATTGGTCTACTTACAAAGACAGCGGTGTCAGGACTAGCTTATTTGGTTTGAATATAAATATAATTACTCTGATAGGGGTCTCTACCGCAGGTGGACGGCAATAGATTGCTGTGGCACCTAGTGCTCTAACCTATTGTGAGCATCCGCATTCAGATTATTCCCTCTAATCGTCATGCAAAGTCACATAGAGCGGAATCCTCACATAACTACCGGGGCACGGATTAAACGGAAACGTTCGAGAATTGCCAGGTACAGCCATCATCTATCTGTGAGATCGAATATGTGGTCTCTCTGAGTTATTCTCCCCTCAGACTACGCGCCAGCCGTTGCATTGCCATCGATCGAGGGAAATAATCCTTATGGCCTTGGGTTATTTTTATGCAATGCCGCCACTCGCGAATATTCTTCAACTTACGAACAGGCCAGTTCACTGCATCATCAACTATCCAGTTGGTCGGTATCTTGATCATACCTAGCTCCTTGGACGGACATACACCATGCGTTTCTCTTATATGGTCTTGGAGCTGGGCAAGTTCTTGTGTACCGTGTTGTGCCAGGCTGTGCCTTCACGGACCGGGAAATGGCGTTCACCGAGACACATACCCATCCCTCTTGTGATCATCTGCATCATTCCCCCCTCGTCTTCTTCGGGTTTTATTCAAAAACTGCACTCACCGACAGACAAATTCAGGCTTTTATCATTTGCAATGTTCAATCGGAAATGCCCTCCTTTGACTGAACCCGAATATTAGCCTCCACGGCCTTCAACAGGCAACGTTTAACTGGCACACTATGTCGTTTTTTTCGAACGACGCTGACCTTGCTTCTTCGATGTCGATCTTGATGGTGTTTTTTTTTTCTGTTGTACTATTTCTAGGCCCTGTTTTGGGTAAGTGGTGTAAACCATCGTCGGAAGTGGCCAGTGGACAACAAATAAACACCTATCTCAGATTTGAGGGTGCAGATCGATAGAGGGGATCCCGTGAGCTACCATGTAACCACATGGCCAGATTAAAATCCGTGATGCGTTTATGGATCCGGCGGAGTGGCAAGTTCTATACTAGGATGGAACCCAGGACAGGAGGAACCTTGAAGCTCTCAAGCCAAGACACTCTTCTGGTCCTGGAAGTTGCAGAGCAGACAGGATCCTTAAAGATGTAGGCAGGAACTCTTTGAACAAATGCTTCTATTAGTGTCAATTTAATTGGGTAGCTAAAGCCCTATCTTTATTAGTGAACGACTCCGAGTCGGTAGATCATGTTGTCGAAAAAGTAGATGAGATGTTCAATATTTATGAAAGTTCGATTTCATGTAAAATGAAATTTGAAGCATTAAGGGATTTCAAATTACTGCTCTTAAAGCTCGAAGACCGCCATCACCATCTACAGGGGTGTGGTGGCCTCCAGTACACAGCCACACGGCATGGTTATTTGGCTGCGCAGTGAAGGACAAATAATCCAAGTCACAGCCGCTGGCTTAGTTCAACGCTACCGGCCTCATTAAGTTTTCGAGAGATATCTAGGACCGCGTCGGCATGTTCTCTACAGCGGTTCAGCCTTCTACAATCTCGCTTTTTTCTTCTACAGGAGCAGATCCGCTAAGGCTTTTCAGTGCAAAAACTGATGCTTCCTTACCAACCGATTCTGTCATCCATCTGCTGCACGATCGGCTTACTCAACCTCTTCCGCCCCCTCCAGCCGTGCTTATCTCTCCTGCACCAGTCGGTGAGGATGAAGACGGATCCAGGAATATGGGGTACTGCCTAGATCAGACTGTGCTGCACATCCAATCTCCTACTCTTCCGTCGACATATATCCAATGTCCTCCTACTCTATCTTCAGGTTTCCGGGGAACTCGTGACAAGTCAGCTGGACTGGGACTCAAGCATCCGTGGATACACGTTCAAGTGCGAACGTTGGGCAGGGAGTGGTCTTTCGAAGTTGGCCTGGTCGATCAATCAGGACGGGTCGGGATCCTACGTCTGTCCACATTTCAGGTGCATTCTTTTTGGCCACTTCACGTCATTTCTTTCGCTCTGATATCGAACGTCGCCTTCTGATGACAATCATCAACCTACCATTTCGATTCATATATTTGCATGTGTGTGGCTGTCACTTCTGTCCCATCCGGACGCGCATCCTCCCGATTGTTGTCTCTTTTTATCCTCTCGGTACTGAAATGAGTACATATTCTTTATTTAGAAAGCTCCCCGGCTGAAATTAAACCAAACGAAGGGCGCGCCCCCGCTTCTTCACCTCCCGCTCTCATTTCCATCACGATCATCTCGGCCATTAACTCCATGGTCCACCGTATCATTGTATCTCCCTTCGTTCATCCCCTATTTCTCTTCTGCGGATTTAGTCGGTGAAGAGGACAACCAGAATCATGGGGAACAGATTAAGTATGCGTCCTGGGATACACGCAGCTCCATTTCAAGTGTTGGGGTTCCTAGTGGTTCCTACTCACACGTCTCGTACATACGAGTATACGCAACTTGTCGTCTGCGACGAATATGGCTTGGTGAAGCGAGTCCTAACCAGAAGATTCCCTGGGAGTTCGAATTGTACTCTAATGAATAAATTGGGTTCTTTTCTTCAATACCCCCCTATTTCATGATTGATTTGATTGCCCTTCACTTCATCTACAGGCATCCAAACCAGCAAAGAGGACCAGCATGAACGGCGTGATTAAGTACTTGTCTGTCCTCAGGCTTGTTGTCTGACTCATCGAAAGCTTTTCTGCCGTATGATGAAACGCAAGAGCATCACAGCACGTGAATTCATCGAACTGGTGGAACCAGCCAACTGAATCAGTTTTTGACACCTGGCTCTTGATCTTTTTACCTCAGGTGAAACCCATAGTTCTAATCTGATCTCCAACTTATCGGGATTCACTGGAGCTGATGTATCACCGACATGCGAGAGGTATCTGCTGTCAGCCAGCCTTGATCATTGACTGATAGGCTATAGGGCGTCGTACGTTGTACAAGGAAGCTTCTAACTTTCTGGGTGATGAATAAATTTCGAGCGTGATGGATCTGAGAGTGACTCCAGACCTCAGCAACCCAGTCAGTTCCTCTCTCATCTAAGAGCTACGTAATACCTTCCCATGAGCTTCTTTTACACGAATCTTTCAAGTCGGTCCGACAGTCACAACTATCTACTTTTTTTGTTTCCATTTACTTCTCCGCTACTATAGTCCGTTGCTGATTTCTCTTAACTTATGTTGTTTAGTTGCCGTCACCACTGAAACTAAAAATAAAATATAGGCTCCGGGGAATTTCTCCAGCTTCGAACTCCCGCGCTCACTGTTACAGTGGCTATTTCCAGCCAGGTTCCGCTGGTCTATTTCGTCGTCAATCCGCCACACACACACACCTACACATACTCAGTCTATCTTCACACCAACATAACATAACGATCTATGAGATTATCAATCTCGGCTCTTATAGACCGTCGATGGGGATGAACGCACCGGTCAATATCACACAACCTTCAATTCTTCAGTCGAAAGTGGGAATGGGGCTAAACCCACGACGCGATCGCGGTGTCTCCTAGTATTCACATAGTGCTGGGTGTGGTATGAACGAAGAACAAGCCTTCGCAGGATTTCTAGAACCCCACTTCTCCTAATGACGCACCAACGAATGGAAGGACGGACGTACAGTACATGCGTGCTTCCAGCTGATAACCAACATAAGCAAGCAACACTGGGAACCGCGGCTGCTCGGAGGATTGGAGCGACTTCTTCGTTGACATCATCTGACCGGCCAATGGTGAGCGGCTTCCCTCCTCCTAAGCGACCAGGAGCAGCCAGGACTCAGGAGCCGGGTATGCGACCACTAGCAGCAGCAAGCTACTATTGTCCCCGAGCGTGGCCATGATGTTTACCTAACGCCCAGTGTTCGCGGAGCTTCAACCCGGAGGAAGCGTCTCGAGCATAGTCGAGCACTGAGAGGGGACGATCATCCGAAGCAGGCGGGGAAGGAAGGAAGGCAGAGAATCTCTTCGGACACGCGATCCTCCCCTTCGACCACCCAGTTTCAGCAGCTTCGAACATGTCAGCGCGTGTACGTGTAAATGATAATGCACTGCGCCTTCTCACAGGAGGACTCAGACTTAGGGGATGAGAGAAAATAATCGTACGCAGTAACGTCGTATCGCGTCGTCTTCTGCCAATCTTCTATCATGGCCGGTAAATAGACAGCGCTTATCGTCTCTCACCTTGGAGGTAGTGTCCGGACTTTACTACTGTTGGAGCCGACTGCGGGGAAGATCCCTATGTAGAAAGCGTATCAAGCGCTGAGAACTTGGCCACCCTGACGCTCTGGCCCCTTACGGGATTGGGGAACGATAACCCTGTCAACCCCGATGCGAGACAGCGCACGTACACGCACATACCAGCTGGAGGGCGGGGGGATTTTTCCACGACCTTATTATCTTTGCTGAAATACGTGACTGCCAGCCGATAGGCAGGTCATGGCGATTTTGAAAACTCAACTATGTACGATACCTCCATACCGCCGAGTGAAACCAAATTTTGTTATCAAGCCGGTGTACGCTGTACTTATAACTTTGATTTGCAGGGGTGCACTGGTTAATGGTCAACTACTTGGTATTCATGACGACTTCGACATCAAGCGGGTCTTCTAGAGCCCTCTAATAGAGGATCAAACAACCAGAGAAATTCCAAGAGATTTAAATCTCTCTTAAAGCACGTTCTCGCGTGAGATGATCGGGGAATGCGAAGCTACACTCTACATTCCTCTGTATTAGAAAGATATGTAATTCAATTCCCTCCCGAAGTCCTAAAAAAGTAATCAACAATCGTGCGTCCTGACGCCGGGCGGGAGCCCTTGTAGGTAAAACTAACTACCTATCTATTTATGAGTCTAGACAATGTGCACCAATATAAATAATGTGCCACATATATACGGTACGTACATAGGCTGGTGTATAACAGGAACGTTTTGAAATAGATGGTATTTTCCACGGGCCTGCATATTATCTTCGGAGAAATACCCTGCAGAGTCGTATTAGTACATATGTGTTCCGGCGATTTTTTATTCAGTTACCATCATTAAATACCAGGTAGTCAGCTCATTCCCGGTGCAGGAAAACCCTGCTATTAGGAAGCCAATTAAAAATGCGTAGAAGTGCCCTAAGCGCGAATAACGCTCGAGGTATTCATGACGACCTCGACGTTGGGCGGACGGGGTCCTGGCAAAAAAGAAGATCATAGTAGCAACTATGAAATGAAATCTCTTTTACTAGTAAGTAACTATGAAATTTAAATTTCCACCGATGTAGCGGATGAATCGAGCCTTAATTATTGTAGATGACCGCCACTGAATAAGTGGGTGCAAAAAGCGGCAGCAGTGCGCGCATAAAATCTCTAAAGCGCTGTACACGTACGTAAAACCCCACGAAGTGGAGTACAGATAACATTTCTCCGTGCTCTGCGTCGTATTCGGAGAAATACATATCTCTGGCGGCAGCTAGCAGGCTGTGGGGATTTTTGTACGGCATGCGGAAAGTACTTGGTACGCACGGTACGTACGTGTAAGTAAATCTTGAGTTGGCGCGCGATAGTAGATAATAATTATCCGTGTCCGTCTCTGCTATCCTATCAAATACCCTGGGACAAATCATATATTGTTAATATTGCCGGACACTGATGGGCTCGATCGCGCAGCTCGGGATCGAGGCTCCGTTATCTGGCCTGGAGAAATGAATAGAAAAATCAGAATAAACGGCAAATATGCCCTAACGACAAATGTTCAAAATTCTGGGCCATGGTCGGATATTAGTGGGCTCGGCAATGGAAGTGGTAGCTCCGTGCCCGTTTTCAAGCCTACAAAGTAACAGAAAAAAAAAAAAAAGAATACATAACTGTTACGGCTTGAAGCTCCACTTTTCCGGGAGTCGAAGTTCCGTTATCAGACCTGGGGAGAAGTACACAAAAAACAAAAGGGAATCCACGAAAGCATTATGCCCTGGCCATTATTAATCGCGGGTGTAATACTATTGGCACCGGGAAGAATCGAGGCGCCACTCCTTATCAAGCTTAATAGGATACAGATAAAAAATATAATTCAAGGAAGCGAAACCGTTAACATTCATGACAACTTTGCCGTTTGTCAGCAGGAGTCGTTAAGTCAGCTAAGGAGAGTAAGCTATCACAAAATGTATGAGCGGATTATTATTTAAAAAAACCACCGGTCTGAAGCATATTCGTTAGGAGTGCCTGTAATACGTGTCGCTCGATAATGCGTAAGCTTCCTCCGTCATCCCGACTCGATCCCAGTCGCGAAATGTATGAGCGGATTATTATTTTAAAAAAACCAAAAGTCTGAAGCACGTTCGTTAGGAGTACCAGTAATATGAGTCACTCGATAATGCGTAAGCTTCCTCCGTTGTCCCGACTCGGTCCCAGTCGCGAAGGCGGGCTGCTTGTCATCAGCATTGGTATCGACGGACAACGCTATCGGTATACCGTATCGCGGATGTGCACCGGGCCTGCCCTCCGAGCCCCGCTTGTGATATTAGTTTATAGAGTACGGTGCAAGTAGGTCGAGTTCCGGGGACCGGGTCGGCAGCTTGAGCCGCTAGTTATAAAATTTTTTATTTTTATAACCGCCTCTGGCTACGCGAAATTGGCTCCTTTCAAAATTTGTAGGCGGCGTAGGGGTCAAGTCCTCGGAGATTAAGATGCGGATACGATCGTGATGATAATGATGATGATGATGATGGTATAGATAGGGCTGCTGGAACTTGAGGGAGGGGGGATAATTAAATTGAATAGGTCCTGGCGTGCCGCTGCCAGCAGCTCGTCTATCACGGATAGAAGCCTCACGTCAGTGAAAGACGGCAGTGGTACACTCGCATACGCAGTGATCCCGTCAGATTCGGGCCCGTACATATGTTGCTCGTAAAATTGAAATCGTGCGTGCGTGAATGCCAGGTGACGCACATGCCTGCCCCTGCGCTTCGACACAAAGAACCCTCACACGCAGCGGCGAACTCGACCTCCCTGGTTAGTTGTGTGTTTCTCAGATTCAGATTGCAAGTGTAGTGATTCTGATAGGCGGCAATAGACGATATGTGGTGAGCAGTTACAGTGGAGGGATGGCTGGACGCCACTGATTAATGCGCTGGGAGTTGGCGTGGGGAGTCGTGCTGGGAGAGTTGGTTTGTAATGGAGACGAGGAAGGGTTTGGGGGTGCGTGCGATATAGTTCTATGCCTTTCTCCGAAATAGATTTGATGATAGACAGAGTGTGTGTGTGCCTTCGCCTTCATATTCTTGATCCCCGGGTATGGAGAGTGAGATAATGCGACAGGCGTATACCTGGAGAAAACGCGATAGATAGGTATGATGATACGATATCGTGCAATGATAATCCATCCATCTATCGCCCGCTCGAACGCTATTCATGCAATCAGTGCACAATCTGTCATACCCTGGCCCATGCCGAAGGGGGGGAGATTGGCAGCCGGGCCAGGAAGAACACCGACAGTTACAAAGTTCAGGTTTCGGAGGGTGTTTACGTTACCGGCCGGAGGTCGAGACCGTGGATCTTGGAGCTCGAGGCGAGAGACGCACAGCTCGCGTGGTTTTGGCGGGATCTGTGATTTGCAAGGGTGTGTATTTTTTTTTAATTTGTGATGCACAGATGGAAATACGCGGGCACGGTGACTTCAATGCACTATGAAAAAAGAAAGTCCAGATTACAAATGAATTTTGTGCCTTGGAGATAAAACGCAGCGTACCCTTATCTAGTTGTTAAAGGGACCAATCCTTTCGGCGCATCACGTCGCACCGAGAAAAATAAAATAAAAACGGCTGCCCTTGTATTATTGGATAATGCAAGGCAAAGCAGAGCGCTTTGTATTTTTTGAAGGGTTACTTCGTGCCGCCAACAATCGGAGTTGGAATACACGGCAGGACCCCGGCCTCCGCCACGTGGAAAGTGGGGAATGATCAGAGAGGTCAGGTGATTGGCGTTGTTAGTTATACAAGTTACTTTGCCGGGGTTGGTAAACAGGATCGCCTGCTATCTCCTGTGGTGAGTGTAGTCAGCGGTTGTGCTTTGCCCGCGAGTATTCGAATCACTCAGGTGACGTTTATTTTTGCTTCCGTGGACAGTGAACGGTTGTTAATTCTGCTTCCGTATGCGAATGGGCATAAGTTTATTGCTGATTCTTATCCCGGTATCTCAGTATTGCGTCGGATGCTTGATGGTGTTTCTGTGCTAAATAAAAACATAACCTCGGTCCCTT
>JASFDH010001538.1:0-14367 GCA_036937195.1 Nidularia pulvinata
AATTCATTTACGTGCTACAGGGTCTGCATCCGTCGCGACGGTGAGAAGATAGAACGCGAAATTCACGTAAAGGTGGACAAAAGCGATCATGGCTGGCGCTTGATAATAAGAACACATTTGAGCATACAGTTGAGGGCGGACATGAAAGTAACGTTAGGACGCGCTCTGAAGTGGGGCTTTGCTGTTTATGGAGATGATACCGCCGTTATAATCGTATCAACGAGCAGTTGAGGAAGGATAGGCGCGTAGACTATTTGTTCGGGAGGGTCGGCGGACTGGGCGCACGTCAGAGGAGGTCGACAACCTCTTCGACGCATCGACGTCAGCCTCGACGCAGGATCTAATTGAATTGATCGTAAAATAGGGGGAAATGAAGCTCTGGCACTGCATGGATTTCATTTCAGAACTTCTTCCATGACAAAGTGTTGGGTGACATCCTCTTCTGGTAAACTGAACGACAGTACGGTACGCGAAGTACAGTGACACCAGCAATATTGGAATCCCGTAGAGCAAGATGATGGACTATGATAAGAGTTCCTCGTCAATTCGATGACCCCGAAAACAAAATCTGAGATGTCAAATACCTAGTCTATTCATCCTAGGAGGTCGATGAACACACCACGCTGTCTCTCAGATCGGCAATATGTCGGATGGGCATTAGGATTTGGATTAGTGTCGAAATCTTGTTTCATTAAGGCCCAAGGAGTTTGGAATTGGAACGCCTATAAGTTTACGGCCTCCGATGTGCTATTCCTGATCGCAAAAAAAAAAAGGTTAGAGGTTGAATTGTTTCGCCTGGCACTTAGATACTTCTAAACAAGAAGTTGTAAGAAGGGAAGTCTTCTAGCTAGTTATTTCGACACTCGGATTCTAAAAGTCGTGATGAAAAATACCTGAGATCTACTGAAAATATGGTTACTAAAAAAGCTATACAGGCAAGTACGCACCCTCTAAAGTAAACGGACCTGGTTACCATTTCGTTTGACGGGAAGAACGCTGTCGAGAGCTAGAACAAATACAGCTGCAGACGATGACACCTTGCCTATTCTGACATCATGGTCCAAAACGAGCACATATCGTCCATCGCAATGCCGGTATGAGATCCTGATGATAAAAGAATCAGTCCAGGTATGAACGCGGGAAAGAAGGATTATATTGAATTGTTTTGGCGCGGAAAGATTGCCTGATAGTGTAAACTTGAAAGACGACTGAGCATCATGATTGATTTGTGACCAGATTGACCTGAAGAATATAAGGATTGACCGGAACTTGATATACTGTTCATCGAAGTGCACTGCGATTGGATCAGAAAGATCGAACAGATGCAAAGAAGGGCGAAGAGTCTCTACGCGTGATTCGGGTTTATGCGAAAGAAGGATGTGAAGACAGGCAGTGTAGACGATAGAAAAATTGACTGGTTGTGAAAAACATAACGGGCCTTGGGGGTCGGGTTTATGGACCGGAAAACGAGTATACATCCGAATATCAAACTGAAGGGCGGGGAAATAATCGCATCCCTGCACACAACGTACGCACGAGACGATGAGCCGCTGGGAATAAAACATCGGTGCGAACGAGGACGTATAAGTAAAATTCCAGAAGCGATGAATTGAGAAAGACTGACCCAAGCACATGACAGCATTGATGATTCTTATCGTGATTTCGCATGGAATCTTGACTAACGAGAGTCACCCTGTATTCCAAGCTGTTGAACGAATTTCAGGACGGGCGCTCGAGGTCAAAAGAAAGACGCCGACCGTATTTTGACACGCACCATAAAAAACCGGAAGAACCGCCAGAATCCTCCGAAATGAACCCTATTTATTGGCCGGAAGAAAGTTCCGGATATGCAGGGTCATGAACGCGTCGCCGTGCCGCCATTTAAAAGGAAGAGATCTAGGAGAAAAGAGGAAAGATAATAAGCAGGAAGCATGAATACCCTTGAAGGAACTTCGGGACGAGCGAAGACGTGTTCATGTCGAATTAGATCCGGGATGGTTTAAGTATTTGAAACGTTGACGGTTGGAGCTTGAAGGCTTTGGGGAACATGGCATGGTATTTCGACGGCGACAACGCGTATCGCGATAGAGTTCAGTCTCCGACGAAAAACGCAAGATGTTCAACTTACCTCAGTTCATTCCCAACAGTGTCAGACGCGCCGACTGCTTTAGGCTTCAACCAAGCTTCAGCGCACTGTTCACGAGCCATGTAACTTCAAGAATCGTAATTTCATATTCCACCATGTCCAATCTGTGCAGTGATGACCATCGGCAGTCAGACAGTCCATGTGCGATTTTACGGTACGTATTATTCCAGGTTGAAGCAACTTGAAGAGATTTTGACATAATTCAATGTAGCTTAAAGAGATTAAAACACCTGGTATACACTAAATCGACGGAACTATGTATGTTACAGATACAATTTGACCATATTTACTCGAACAATTCTCCTTGTACATCCGTCCCCGCTCGTAGCGAACCTGCTTTCTCTGCTTCATCATCCCAAATTTCGTATTTATCCGCGTAGGAATATTGTTCGATTTCCTTCACAGTCATGTCGCCGACAATGTACTTCAGCTGAATTGTGGCCTTAGGAGCAGGAACGCTGTCGGCTTCGTGCACGACCTTAGCTATCACCTCGGTCTCACCCAACTGCTGCACGTCAATCGTCACTCGAATACGAGGAACACCCTTGGGTTGTGGAGCTATGTCTTTCAACACGAATTCAGCAATAACTTTGTTGTCCTCGATCCGGGCACTCTCGCCAGCGACGACCTTTATAGTGGCCGTGGTCTGATTATCACTCGAGGTGGTGAAGGTGCACGATCGATGGTTGGGGAGCGTGAAGTGACGCGGAATGAGAGTGTGGACGAAACCATCAGCTTTGGCGATGCCGATGCGGAGCGGGGCGACATTGGAGATGAAGCAGAATGATAGATCAACTGGTGGTTGGTTGGCCATCTCGAAAACGCGCTGCGCCGCTGCTTGCGCAAGGTCTGCCTGCATGACTCGGTGTACTGGCATGCCGGGAAACCTCAAACGGAGTAACTCGACAACATTCAGTGCATCTGTGGGGGACGGTGCGATAACGACGGCGCTGTGGAGGCTGCCACCAGCGGCACTCAGGGTGGCCTGCAGCTCGGCTAGGACGGGATCGACTAGCTGGGCAAGAATCTGGCCCGCGTTAATGTATATCCCCCCATTGCTTTTACTGGCCTCTGCCACTATCTTGCTGTCGCGTATTCCTTCTTCCACCTCGCTGACCGAAATCCTAGCAGTGGAAGACGATTGACCGATATCAAGAAAGAGATCGTTCTGCCAGGAATGATCCTTCCATGGTCGTACGGATAATGAATACGCGCCCTCGTTGTCGATCTCAGAGCTGAGGTGGACTTCCTGCTTACGGATGGCCTCCGCAACCTTGGCCTGATCCGATTTCGAAACATAGAGTGGATAGTTCAAGTTCAACTTGTACGGCGTCTTTGGGAGAGACTTCAAGAGTCCCCTGAGAGTCAGCTCCAGTGCGCCTGAATCGCTCTCAGCTGCTAGGACCGCTTCATGGACTGAAGTCTGTGTCTGGCCATCCTCTGTGGAAACAAGAGTGAGGCGGATGGTAGAACCAGGATCAAGGCTGGTAATGGACATTCCGGCTCCTGTTGCTGTAGATGGCATTGCAGTTACTCGAAGGCGACGAGAAATAGTTTATGAAAGGAAAATTGCAGGATATAGCGGGCCCCAGTGGGGGCGTTGTTCTAGTAATAAGGTGAGTCTGGTACGGTCATTATTCAACAGCCGTGAATCTGACGGAAGCACACATTGTCATAAGGGGGCGGCAAGAGGCAATAGCGACCAGCGATCATGATGGATAACGGTTGGCCTGTCGCCAATCTGCGGCGCACTGCAATTTCGTTATTTCACAGCCTCTTCGCTGTCTAGCCTCCTCAAGCCGTTCTGCTAATAATATCGCTCCGATTCCTTACAACCTCTGGTCGCCAAGTGGAGAATCTAAGCCCTCCTACTCGCTTCCTGCTAGAGCCTTTTGAAATCTTGCAAGTCTTGGTGCGTCTTCACCCCATCGGTGGCTGCAAAGTGCGAAATATCTTCTTACGAGCGGCTTGAAAGCCGCAGTACGCAGCCGCATGGATCATCGATGATTACCCGCTGGAAGCGACGGGATATCGATTACCTGGCATAGCCGGCCATAGCACAAGCATCAGCTGCTGATGAGATGCATGGGATCTTCGAACACGTCTGGTCGTCGTTGGCGATGGATTTGCACTGAATATTTGAACTTCGCAGGCTGTTTAAGAGTTATCTCAATTATCCAGCTCTGATATACATATCAGTTATTGGCACTTAGGCATTTACTGTGCGTACAATTCCCCTACGATAAGAGTATACTTTGACTTGGAGACATCGTCTTTACAGCCGAGAATTTCAAATATTCGAAACACCGTATAAAAATAAACCAACTCAACAAGACCTTGCCAAGGAAGATCTCTTAGATCGTCTACGAATCGTGCCATTATAAAAGAGTGGCTGATACGACTCCACGCCTCAGCGGAAGCTTTATTCCCTCATCTTCTTGACACGCCGGTCGTGGCCCTTTCTTTTCGCTTTTACACAGGTAAGCTCTACTTTTCAAGGATTTTCCTAGTCTAATGCCGTCATGATACAGGTGCAGGTCATCTTTGTGTTTCGAGCCATCCTTCATATATCACGATCTTGCCTACGCCGCACACAAAATGCATTTGACATCCTTTGCTGTCCTTCTTACCTTACTTGTTTCTTTCCAAGGTACGCATTCAGTGAGCCCTGCAACGATGTACTCTGACAAACGGTGCATGTGACAGGCATCATCGCGGTGCCTCTGCGAGTAGCATTTGAACAAGCAACTCCGGAACGGAAGACAATGATCAACGACGCCAATGCAGAAGGCAAACTCTTTTATTAAATATTACTGCCACTTGACCAACACGTTTTTAGTTTAGCAAATAGACGGTTAAAGAATATGCAAGCTGTGATCAATCATCCCGACGCCAAAAAAGATCCGAAAGTCATTGGGGCATTCGGTCCTAATGCAAACGTCGCCAAGATCAAGGAGGCCGTGGACAAAATAGAGGCCGGAAGAATAGTTGTCGGAACCACAGATGTCCCTACTGTGATGAAAGATGGCAAGATGGTAGAGTTCAACGGGGGTGGGGTGACTGACATGAACCAAGCACCACCAAGAGTATCTTTTGGAAACGCCTTTTACAGTATGTCACATTCCTCCACAGCTCTAGTGTTACCGCTTCTAATCTTGCGTTGCGTGTATTCTAGATTCGCCGGATCAGAAAGGTTTCCAGGCAGGAACGATGATCCACGAAGCGTCGCACGCTCTCGCTGGTACTTTGGATCACTTCAAGGACGGGAAGGCGGTTGGCGCGAGTACTAAAGGTGCTGAAAATGCTTGTGAGTTTCGGAATTCAGTTCATCTACTACTTCTGAAATCTCATGCCGAAATCTTGAGATATGAACTCTCCGAACTACGATGCAATCAAGGCTGCCTCTTCCGAGATGCATCTGAACGCCGATTCTTATCGCCATTTTAGCGATCTTTGTTCTCGTCACTTCCTCAAGAGAGCAATGTACGAGGACGACACGGTCGAGGTTCGTATCATACTCTTTCTTCTTTATTTCTCGGTCAAGCTCATATAAATCTCTTGTTATAGAGACGCGAATTGCACCGGCGCGCCGCAGCTTGTGCATATCGCCCAAAGCCCAAAGCTGGCGTTATCACCGCTAAAGCTGCCAGTGGCAAGACTCCCGCGAAGGGCGTTGCTAGCAAGACAACTCCAGTAGCGATGTTGGCCAAGGGCAAGGCTTCCGCTGGACGTTCTAAGCCTGTTACTAGAAAGTCGACGTCGACGAAGGGCCAGGTCGTCTCCGCGAAGCCTGTAATTGCCAAGGCTACGGCTGCGAAGGGTAAATTCTTCACCGCCAAGAGCCCTATAACGACGAAAGCCAAGGCTCCAGCTAAGAAGCAGAGTGCAGCTGCGAAGGCAAAGGCGCCTTCTTCGGGCCAACATCCCACTGCTTCTAAGCCCAAGGCCACTGCTCCGAAGACCAAAGCTCCGAAGGCCGCTGCTCCCAAGCCCAAAGTCGCCGTTCCTAAGGCTAAAGCCGTTTCTCCCAAGGTCAGAGCTCCTGTGATGAAGAAGGCTTCCTCTCCTAGCGCGAAGAAAGTGACGACGAAGGCTGCGCCGAAACCGGCGGCGAAGGCGGGTAAAAAGAAGTAAACTTTTAAAAATAATAAGATAGCGCGAGTATGTAGATACTATACATAATTTGTACCAAAAAATTGTATTTTGCATATATACCATGTGGATCAACATACGCTGCGATTTCCCACTGGATTACAGAAATCTTTAGTCGGCGACGGACGTCCGCGTCGTGCTGAGGTCACTTTAAACTCCGATAATACTCCCTCACGGCCATTGAAATTTCAAATATTGACGAAGAGCCTCGCCTTATCTCAACCCTCGAGCCTCCAGACATTTTAATAGCTCCAGACGAAGCAAATGCTACCTTGGTGTCTCTTGATATCCAAGCCCGTTCATCTCTCTGCCAGGAACTGCATAATGACTCAAATACATCGCTCATCGCACTCACATGCTCATGCCGGGCTTTTCAACAACCAGCGCTTTCTGTCCTTTGGTATGAGCTAGAGCCTCTGGTCCCTCTTGTAAAGTGTATGCCGGAGAACCTGTACCGCATAAAGAGCGTCAATGCTGGTGTTACTGGTCTCCATAAGAATGATTTGGTGCGCCCCCCGTTCCAAGTTATAATATATGGCGTATGCACACAAAAAGTTCTCAACGCGCGACCAACAGTGCTTCCAACAATGGAGATTGATCATGCCGTCCGATTGGACGAGATTCCTATTCTGTCCCGTTTGTTAAACGATTCGGCTTGGATCCCTACCAATCCAGAAGCCTAGTGAATGGACATGCACATATTCACCTCAGTGTGTATCAAACTATGAATGTTGCTGTCAATGGAAAGGCTTTACTCCCCAACATTCGAGCATTAGCGTAGGAGCCGCCTGAAGATGAAGATGATATCTTTTCTTGTATTCATCTCTTTCTGGGTCCACAAATCACGAATTTCAAGACATCACTCGATGGTCACATGGACCTCCACCTGTCCGTTCTTCCAGCGGGCTAAACTTTCACAAGATGTAAGTTGCTTACCGCAGTACTTGCACACCATTTCCCTGCCTGCTTTGGCCTGGAATAACCTTCAAGAATTGTACATCGATGACGTTACGGACGAGGTATACAGGCATCTTGCTTCGCTCTCAAACTTACGAGTGCCATCATTCACTTCCTTTATTACCTATCAAAATTCTCCGCCCGACATTCCCAAGTACTGTTTTTCTAGCTTTGGAGAAACTAACACATGTAAAATTGACGGCTGCACCAAATTGATTCGGTTGATGTCTCCAACTCCTCTGCGGGGCCTTGAAATCGAGATTCTACAGTCTTCTCCCATCGCCAAGTGGCAGAACTTCTTCGACGCCCCGCATATGCACTGCCGTCATTCTTCGCTGAAGTCTATTTCGCTGTCCGACAAGGTGTCTCCAGAAGGTCCAGTGTCTGAGGGAGAGAACAAGGACCTCCATATCCTACAACTTCGCCATTTCGAAGGCCTCTTACCACTATCGCAACTTGAGGTGGTGACCTTGGATCTTTCCTACGGCGTACATCTCCCCGACCGAGCGACAGTCACCAAAATAGCCAGCTCATGGCCTCTACTAAAGCGATTATGTCTCGGGATCAATGCGTTTTACTTGATCTGGCTTTCAGAAATTACACCCATAGACTTGATGCCGTTTGCTTGGTATTGCCCTCAAACTTCATTCCCTCGGAATCGCCTTCGATGCTTGTTCCATCACTGCCGACTCGAAGTTGGAAGAAATCGACAGCTTTAGCCATCCTCTCCGCCAGTTGAATGCTGCGAATTCGCCACTGTCTGATGTGTCCATGGTCGCTAGAATTTCTCGCAAATATTCCCCCATATCGGTGGCATCATAGCTTTCTGGGATGAGTGTACTAATAATGAGCCATGTACTCTGCGGACTGGATGGAACGATGTTTTCTGCGCGATGAGACGGAATAGGCGTAATTCCAAAAAAATGGAATTTCTAGAATGCACCCATCGGTCGCTCTTCTGTGGTAAATATCACTAGTGCCCCTTACAGACTATGCCCAGGAGGATCGAACTTCTCGTGACCAGCCTGATTATAACAGACTATTGTATATGCCATACCCACGCCGTAAAAATTAGAAAGGGAAGAACGGAAATATTACTTTCTACAGGAAATACTTGGCTTCGTCGCCGTCCATCGTGATGTTTGCGATGATTAATGGATCTGGGTCAGTGCACCACATTTTTCTTGCCCTCCGTCACCCGCTGGTGTCCCATGCAGCCTACCTTCGTATTCCGGAACAAAATTTACGTTTTGCTGCCTTGGACCGAAATCAGATATTCCACTTGGGCGCAAGATTTCAACGGTGCTTGCGCTGGCCAAAGACCTCCCAGTCCAGAGCTCGCGGACCCTTGTCGAATTCGCGTTCTAATATATTCAAATTGCCCTCTGGCACAACCAAATAGCTTCTAGCTTTAATGCTTAATGCGTACAGGCACAAAGTGGTATCTTGGAGTCGTCCGCTTCGTTTGGACGTGCCGTGACGCGTTCGTAATGAGCGAAATCACCATCGGAAGGCAGATCTTCGTATTAAATGATACCGGATTATTTAAAAACTGTTCAGGTTGATGCTTGAGCCC
The DNA here is from genome assembly GCA_036937195.1 of Nidularia pulvinata. Lineage (NCBI taxonomy): Eukaryota > Fungi > Basidiomycota > Agaricomycetes > Agaricales > Nidulariaceae > Nidularia > Nidularia pulvinata. The sequence continues at coordinate 8,832 of JASFDH010001538.1, forward strand.
TAGTGACTCGGTGAATTCCCTCGATTTGATGTTCGCGGCGCGCGTGAGGTCGTCTTTCCCTTCGCGACTCCCCTCATTCTATCGATCGTAAATTGAAAACTCGAATCTGATTTACAGAAAGGCAGATGAATGCGTTGTGTCCATTTGCTGTGTCAGTGCCTATAGATACTCTGGCAAGAACAAGGATAAATAACTGAATGTCCTTCTCTCGAATCGAACAAACTCGCAGGTGCAGATCGCCCCCGCATACCGTCCTGTCCTGCTGGTATGCACCGTCCAGGTCGATGCCTTCATCCAACCTTCATCTGGATAAACCGCACACCCGTCGGTGCGCAGACTCACAATGCTAGAACACAGAACCGCGTCATCGAGCAGCTGGAACTGATGAGCCAGAGCAGCAGAATGCTAGGTTTCGGGACCACAGATGCGTAATAAATCCACGACGTCCCAAACGACGATCTCCAGAGTCCAGCGCGAGTTTGGAGTACCCTAGATAATCTTATACCGCTTCACCCTTGCTCTACTTATCCTAGGACCCATAATTAGCCCAAAGCTGATGCTAGAAAAATGGCAGACAACGGTGGAATCAAATTTCATAGAACTAGTGGAGAAATTCCAGGACTGCCAGGGTAAGGAAAGATGAAGCGCTGATTGTTATAGTTTTCTCTGTGTGTCAGCGAATACCAAGGAAAGAAGCATGCTTTAGCCTAAGAATTATCCCTTTATCGATCTTCTTGGAGGATAGTTCTTCCTCGGAGGCATACGAGTGGAAAATACTCCTGTGCGGTCGTGCCATTCGGCTGGTTTCCGTTGACTAAGAGCTTATGGTATCGACTAAATTCAGGATGGCTACTGGCATCTGGTGTCATCAATATTCAAACTTCGTTCTAGGATGACTGCCAGTGCTTGACTACATAACGCCTCTTGTTTCGAGAGGCAGTGCCATGCCCGAAGATACCAGCAATTCTTATTGGACCGAATACACTGCTGACAAATGATCGCGCCAATCTTGCCGCGCCTGTTCGGCAAGCCAATGTTCAACGTTTCAACCTCGCTTACCAGCGTCGATGCCGGAGTGACGATATGATTCGATTTCACTATTGCTCTCGATCTGCACAGGGGCCAAAGATGTTGACGATACATAACGCCCCCTCGCAAATGGATCCCTACTCGCCGCAGTCACCCGAGTTACATACCCCCCAGGCTACTTTTATCCTCAGTGTGCATACCATCACCGGCGCTCATCGACATCTTGTAACACTCTCAAAGCGCTGTCCGAATACGCCAGGCACCGGGGCACGTCAACAACACGGGCTCAGCCTCCCTTCATACATAGATAGGATATTTTAGACGAACCTGCCACCTCGCCATTGGCAGTTGGACGTCCGGTTGCTTCGCTGCTACCTCCACGCTTTCTGCGCCTGCTCTCAGGCCTTTCGCTCTTTTCTTCTCCGAGAGGCTTATCGCATCTCCTCTCTGCCTCTGCACACATTCGCTCTTCGCTTGGCATTCAAAAGCCTCCCGGCCATGTCCACGACCGCACTGCACGCACGTTTTCTCTTTCGCTTCGCGCTCGTCGCCTCCCTCCTCATCGCGCACCCCGCCCGGGCGCACATTGCGGCATGGCATAAGGGCATGTATTGCCTGAACGGCACGGGCGCGGAGAACCAGAACACGAACGACGCTGTTAATCCGTTGTTTAATGTACGTTAATTTCCCTCCTCCCTTTCATGACATCTTTACTGACTACGCGTACAGTTGACAAAATCTGACTGGTGGTTCCACCACGTCAATGGAGTATGTGCTCCCCTCTCTGCACCCACCAGCACCTTCACTAAATCCTTTCATCTGCTTAGTGCGACGAATTCCCGCCCGCAGACGGCGACTTCCTGGAGTTGTGCGTCACGTCCTTCCTCGCTTCCTCTTTTCTCTACTAACCACCTGATGATCGTCTCTGCAGGCCAGCAGGAGGAAACTTCACTGTCGAGCACGCCGTGAACCGCGCCGTCACTACTCTCTCCTACGATGGGAACTTCATCACTGACTGGCCAGACGGTGGGGACCACCCAACCCTTGGCGTGTCAGACGACGGGAAGTCCGACGAGGGTTGCATCGTGTCGCCGAACAGTACGTCCCTTTCTTCTTTGCCCTTCGCTCCGTGTCCTCGAACGTCCTCGGAGCAACGTCGTCGTATTCCGTCACATCACAATCTAACTTCTATCTCCCTATCTCCCCCCGCAGTCCATACGCAGAACGAGAGCATGGCAGCTGGCACGGGCTTCGCCATCTCATACACCTCCAACTTGGCCGAGGTTACCCCGGAGAACCTCGTCGTGTTCAGCATCCTGAAGAAGTGCGTATTGCTCTCCCGCTGAGTGGGATTTTGACGCTGACGCAGCATGGTCCACTTAGTACGCCCTGGCGCCGCCTCGCGACGTACCAAGTCCCGAACCTCCCTGCGTGCCCTGATGGGGGGTGTATCTGTGCCGTAAGTCTCCTTCCCCACATATCACTTTCCTTTCCGTACACTAAAGCCTCTCTTCCTTCTTCCAGTGGGGCTGGGTAAGCACCTCACTCCTCACCCACAAACTATTTTAGCCCATACTCATCATTCTTGCTATTCTCGTGCCCTTCAGGTTGCCAACGGGTACGTCCTCCTTCCCGCATCTCATATCACCCATAATGGCTTTATTCTTTTACTTACCCCCTGCTGTAAATAGCTGCGGGGAACCGAACATCTACATGGAAGGCTTCCGGTGCCGCGTCGTCGGCCAGACGGGGTCCGCAAAAGTAGCGACTGCCGTCCCGCCTGTGTGGTGCGAGGATAATCCAGCAAATTGTGTGAAGGGTGCAAAGCAGGTGCGTGATTTTGTCTTCTACTGCTGGCTGATGTGCTCCTCATACTGAGTTTTTACTTCCTTTGTTTGGTATAGATGATATTCTGGAACCAGCTAGACGGGAACAACATCGAAGTGGACGGCCTCGATCTGGCCGGGGAGAACCGATCCCCGACGTTCAACACCAAATTGGGCTTTGCTGACGGTGCGCTCTTCCCTCCCCCTCACTTGCTATCCCTTTCTCAATCCCCCTTCTTCTTAACTTACCACCCCACCATACTTATAGGAGCCCAAACGGACATCTTCCTTGAAGCCGGCTCAGCTAGCACCACGTCCATCGTACCCACGGGCACCAGCACTATTTCGGGCAACCCATCAGCGACAACGTCCACCACGAGCGGGGCGCAAAAAGTGTCCCTGCCAGCGGGCATGGGATGGCTTGTTGGGCTATGCGTGGCCTGGATCGTGTCCGCAGCTTGAGACAGCACGCAGTTGTCAATGATGATGGGCTATAGCAGGTATGGCATGGGATATTTTTAGCATTGCATTAAAACATTCTAAGAGGGAGGATCTTCGTCAAATTGATATTCGGTTTTCGAATTTTTTACGTTACCTGCGCATCTAGCTGGACTGTATCTAATATGTATGTAGCTGCGCAGCTTTTGTTGTATTATTTCCCTTTAGATGCTGATCTCACGAGAGTCAAAAGATCATTTGGTTATTTAGAGAGGATGCGTTGCGATGCTGCTCGATCGAGGTGGTCTAGTCTAGGGAAGAGGTTACGTATGATCTGCCCTGTTCTATGTGGGTAGAGAGTGCCTTGCATTGTTTAAATAGCTGCATGTCAATGGGGGCTAAAAATAAGGACGTCGTTCCTGTAGTGGCTCAATTATATCTCGTGGGTGGTACCAAATCGACGTTGGGAGTTTGGGGGATGTCGGAGAACGCTAACGCATCTAGCTTCCTGGACTGCTTAATATGTATGTAAGTACTGTGTATTATTATTGTATTTTTTTCTTCCGCTAGCTGCTATTGGAGGATCATTTGGTTATTTATTTTACAGAGGGTTCGTTGCGATGCTATTCGATTGACGCTGGTGGATAGGCCTCCGGAAGAGGTTGCGTACGATCAGGCCTATGGGTTTAGAAAGTACCTTGCGTTATTCAAATACCTATATATGAAGAGGACTAAAAATGAGGACATCTGTGTAGTGATTAATTTATCTCTAAGTGGTACAAAGTCGATCTCGCAGAAGTTTTGCGGCATCTTAGAGAACCATAAGACAATGTTCGTAGGTAGCTCATCTGTAGGTGAAGCAAGCTAAAATAAATAAATAAGGACATTTATATAGCGTTCAATTTATCTCTGAACGGTAGACAATCGACCGTCGATATTTCGGACATCTCGGAGAATCTAAGGAGAACGTAGGTAGGCATCTCGGATAATGCGTTAAATTGAAAAAAGTGCCGGAGGATCTTATAGAGACGACTTCCGATCATATTTCTGTAGCTCTGTAGTTATTAAATACCCAGAACACTGGGAAAGAAGGCTCCGCTGTAGAAGGTGATTAGTAGCACCAGGTACATTAAATCGACCTTCGAAATTTGGGCATCTCGGAGAACTCAACAAGAACGTATGTAGGCAACTCGGATAATCCATGACACTAAAAACGTGCTGGAGCGCTTCGAAGGACGAATTCCGATCGTATAATTGCATTTCCACATTTCCATAGTTAGTATATACCCCGAACACTGGAAAGAAAGCTCTCCGCTGTTGAAAGTGATCAGGGGCAGCATTACTCATATATGACTCAATTGAAGGTCAGTCATAAATATCCATGGAGATATGCACCCTAGCCCGTGTTGTGGACTCTCCCAAGACTCTCCACTGATGAGCTGTAGTGCCATGATTAAAATCAGTTTAATAATTTATTGTATGACTGGAAAAAGTAAAAGTAGGGAGTTAGCGAAGCGACTCCTATGCCAATTGATTCCAAATTGCTCCATCTTGAGGTAAGGGATAAGAATATACATGCATCTTTCTACCAGCGATTTTCACCTTAGCCCTATTGCAACATACTCCACTAGCGAAAAGCTTGGGATCTTGATTTGACATTCGTTCTAACCTTCGAACTCTCGAAGATGTAAACGGAGATCCCACCGGACAGTGAGAATGAGCTGATGTCATTGATTCCGAGTTTTCTTATCTTGGGGTAATAATTCGGATTTAATTCAATAAAATACGCATCACATCTGTCAGATTATCTGTGCCTCGGCTTGTGTTGCTGCGCAATCTCCAGCACGTACTTACAGCTAACAAGGAAACGATAGACCAGATCCTCAAAAGCTCCACATAGCAACTTTGTTTAGTTGTGCGGCAATTCAAATAGTATTTGCCCTGACTGGAGACGGAGGGAGCCATTTTATGCCTGCTATGCAATCGGAAGGCTCGATGGCTACGTGAGCCCGGACATTTCCCTAAGCGCAGCGTTTGTAAAACTGATCTATCGTTTCCTTATTAGCTGTATCGTACAATGTACTCTAGAACTACATCGGGTCCAGACCAGATGGGTAGGGCTATCATGTTTGTGGAGGCTTAATAATTAATTAAAAATAAATTCCTAAAAAGGAAAGAGAAAGAAGGGAAAAATCAAAAACCATAGCAATAACATGAGATCTTTCTTTTATTTGATGAAAAAA
>JASFDH010001539.1:0-14363 GCA_036937195.1 Nidularia pulvinata
ACAGTCAACGTCACACAGAACTTGATCTGAAATCCGAACTGGACCCGAAAGTGATCTGTACTGAACAGGCCCTAATGTGACGTTACTTATATAGCACTACACCACTTATACCCGGCCAGATCTGCGGTACGCTACGGATGGACGGGATGCTCTATAGAACCACACCCCCGCGCGCGTCTGACCTTAATCCGACTCCAGGCGAGACACCGCGCCGATTCCTAGATTCGATTTCGATACGATTGAGGGGCACAGCATCGATTCCACGCAGATGAAATCGTTCTCGGTAGTTAACACCTTTAGATTCGGCACATCGATCCCAGGTTCACCAGCTCCGGTAACGCCTTTATCTTTCCTTCCATAAATCCAATTCGGCAACCAACCCACATACATCCAAGTAAAACGCAATCTCCCATCGTGATCGAGCTTGTCATGTCTCACCGCTACCGCGACCGAACCCTTCCCACTGCGAAACCACATCCGTAAGTATTCAATCATATATAGGCGTGTGTTTCCACCTGATCGAGCAGCCTCCGCGTTATTTTTGTGCGGGTTGACTCTCATCTACATACCTCTTGATCATCTTGAAAGTTAAAACCTGAGTCGGGTAGCGAGTCTCCGGAAGTTAAATACTCGACTCCACTGGTCGTGAAGGGTCCTACACCAAGCTCGTTAAAATAATTTTATCTAAAGCACTTCTTAAATTCCAACTTCCCTCTTCTCTCATCCTCGGATGTGGCTTCGAATTCTTTCCACGGCGCATGCCCACGAAATGATACCGATCTTGATGATGCACCTTCTCGCTCTTCTTCTCGATTCTCATTCTTGACTTTCTGGGTTCTCGATTCTCCATCGATGCTCCTTCAGGCTTTTTCCAATTGGAGAGTGCTTCTGTGAGTACCTGACGCACCTTGACCTCCCAGGCATGATCTGATTCAGCTTGGCGAAAGGAACGAAAATCTCAATACCGCCGGTGCTCTCACCTGGGTCTACCTGCGAGCTCAGAGTTACTGCTCACATAGATGGATCTGCTCACATGAATGATGCACTTGTATCTCCTCCTTTTGGAACATTTTGTATATATTGCTTATTCGAGCTTCAGGTGACAGCCCATGTCCCACTCGGAATCATGTCTATTTCCAGCGACTTCCACAAAACCTGTGGGTTGACCAATCGCTTCATTTTTCCCTGTGGCGAAACTTGAAAGCTCCGAACGTTCCAAACATCGTGGCTGTAGATTCCAACGATCCACGGACAGTGCCACAACGCGCACGCAAGTCTCATTCTTCCGAGAATTATAACAGCTTTCTGCTTCTATGCAGTGCATACCGATTAACCTGCATCCTCGATCTTCGGGCCATCAAGTTATTGCACACCGAGTTACTAAAGCAAGACATACCGCCGGCGCGCTGTGTTCATACGCAAGTGGGCTTATTTATCCCAAGATGAACAAGTTCAATCCCGCATGGACGACGACTGCTTTTGGATATCATTTCAGAATTAATGAAGAAAGGTTCATTCATTTCTTAGAACTCAAAATGGTGCATGCCGTACATGCTTATTATTAAATACCCCAAATAGCGCCTATCTCATCTCTCATGTACCTGCTCTTGCAACTCAAAATGGTACATAGTATGTGCCGTAGTTAATATTAAATTTAACAGCCCGCATAACGCCCATGTCATCGTCCATCTCTCCTGTATATCTCATCTTTCCCCCGCTTTCCGACACCACGGTATAAGTTAAACCTCCCCATTTAACTTCCTGGAATACTTACGGTCGCACGTCTTCTGATGGACCTTGGTAACAAAATGCCGTTAACGTCACTTGCGATCGTAACTCATTCAGTCTCATTCAATCAACCAGTCGTTCAAACTTTCCCCAATTCCTCACTATCATGACGTATACGTACATGCATAACGGCATACCCGTATTTCACAGCAGATCTCAATCAGCATTTCAATGTACATACACTGGTATATTTTAACGCCCATTGGGGATCAGATTTTCTTGGAGGGAAGGTTCGCCATCAGGAGTGTGCCGCGCTTTATGCCCGCCGCCTGTTTAACGAGGTAGAAGCTGGAAGGCCTTCGAATGATTCTACCCTGTGCGCGCATTATTCATATAACGAACACAATGTCGTTCTATTATCTTCCTGTATATTTCCTTCAACATTGACAGCTCCGAGTCGAGACTCTATCACTTTCACCTGATCACCTGGGTCCAACTTCTCGAAGTTCCATCACTTCAACTCCAAATAGACTGAATATCGATTGACCAGAAACGGCCCATGTCTTATGTGAGTAACTTTCTCTTTTTAACCACCTGTGTGTTACATCGTACATACGACTGACAGCTCATCAGAGATCTCACTGTGCATCCATGATTGTCCGTACGACCGCAGGTGATCATGTACGCACTTGCTTCCAAGTTCTAATAGAAGATAAAGTATTTAAGCTCGTTATCCGTTCCATCCCTTGGAACTTCGTAGATGCCCACTCCCAATTCAATTCCAGAAATCGATCTATGACCTGTGAAATCCGACTTGAAGGGTCCAGTAAACGCAAACTTTGCCCTATCACTCCCTCGCTTTCCAGACCCTCCAAATCCGGTGTACTCGTGCGACTAACATGTCAATCTACATATGCTTTACACCGTTCAAGACGTTCTAACACCACTTCATGACTCTCCTGCTCATGATGTGTCGGAGAATAGGTTTAGATCCACATGTTATATGCCGCTTTCACGGACATTCGACTGGAAATAAATTTCCAACGCTGAGTAACCTAGAATGGCAGAAATCAATCTTCTGGCCAAGGCCTGCTGTGTTTCTTCGTTCACCTTTGCGATATACATATTGATTGTAACTGGATCAGGATGCGGACTTGATCCGGGACTGCATTGGTATTCTTCCTGATCCGTATCGTCCCCGTCCAGCTACCATACATTGCATTACTGGAGGTAGCGAAATCTTCAAATCTGAATCATGCAGAAAAAAAGCCAAGCTTGCGAAGTTATAATATTGCTCACTACGATCGAAGGTAGCTACTAAGGTAGACGACATCAGGAACCAGCACCTGTATGTAACCTCGGCTAACCGATGATGAGCTCGCTTTATTCCACCAACAACAAACACTTTCTAGCGATTTTAACTCCTGGGATATGCTCATTCCTATATTCTCTTCAGCTCTTAGGAAGCTTTTCTCAAAACTTTTGAAAACTGACAAATATATAAGCACTTTACTAAAAAGATATCGATTTTTTTTCTGAGTATTGTTTTGTGCACTTCGAAAGGTTCTGCGCATTTTTCAAATTTTGGGACATATTTTGCCGCTCCTGACCGTGGGAAATGTATTATGTAATAGCCTAAAGCGGAAAATGGTTCCACAGGCCATTGTCACTGTGCTCTGTCCATTATCAGGGGCACCTGGTATGCTTGCAAATGCCTTCAGAAACATGAATCTTGGACTAAAGTAGTGATATTATATCTATGTAAAACCTCTCTCATGCTTCTGACCCCTTACTAGCAAGTTGAATTTTTTTTTTTGGTCCCACATCCTCAGATTTTGCCACTCTTGGTGCTTAGTCAACAGATTACATAATGGTGCAGGTTCCTAATGTCATCTACCTTATTTCCATCAGAGATGTTGCAATGTCTGCATAGGGAGGTGCTGATCATTGATTTTTGGATGCATGCACCAAATACTCAAGTTTATCCATATGTATGTATGTACCTTGATGTCTCTCTTAGGATCTTCAAGCCCTGGCTGATGATTTGAACTCTTGATTGCATAGAGCAAAACTCTGTCAGTGCTCTCAGTTGCTGAGTTCAGTTAAAAGTGTTCTATTGATGATTGAAAGCTGATTGAAAGTAACATGTAACCAGTATAAGCTTTCACACCTTGAAAGTTGAGCAAGCCATGTGAAATGTGGCCACCCTCTCACCATAATCATGATGCAAGTCCACCAGATAAGTCACCTTGCTTGCAAGATCTCTTACAGGTTCATAATTCATAAGTGCCAAAATTTGATGGCCAGGGCCTAGACTAGATAGACATGAGCAGGCAAATTATTTTAGGAAGGTGATCAAGTGATCAAGTTACAGCTACATGTTCATTGATGGTTGTAGCAGTCAGCCAATATGTTCATCAATAATACAAACACTGTTCATTGCTGTTTACAATTTCTACAGTGACCTTTAATTAGCTGTTCATACCATTTCTTTGTCTGGCTATCCAATCTTTCCAGCCTAGCATCCTCCTCCAGCAATTCAGCATTATGACTTTTCTTGAACAGAGCTGGATCAAAATCTTGTAGAAGGTGTATTGTGGTCTACAGCTCTCCAGCTGACTGTCTGAAAAGATGCCTCACTGACCAGAACCAATTCTGCAACTATGTTACTTGGCAGCATACATCCAAAGGTGATGTCCTAATGACCAAGCCAGCAATCAACACCATTGAGGCTTTCAATAAGACAAATGTGAGTCCTGGTCCTTCTCTGGTTGAACCAGTAGGGTTCTCAGTAGTCATCTTTATTACTCACAATGACAGCTGGCTCACCCCATGCAGAAGATGGCAGGGGCCTACTGCTGTCACCAAGAAATTTGAGAATTTGAAGCTCTCATTCACTGGAACTTTCCCTGGCAAATATACCATTTTTGTTGGTAATTTTGAGAATATGATACCAAATATGGAATGGCTTTGAAATGGTGCTGGGTGATGCAAAGTGGCAAGGTGTTCTTGATTTCAAGAAAGGCTCTACTGCTCAAGATAAAACTGTTCTATCCTACAGGGTAATCAAATCCAGGCACAATGTTTTTGAGGTGAACCACTTTTTCTTTGGTATATACACTGTGCTGATATTTGTTACTAGCCTATCTCTACTTCAAATGACTGGGACTCTGATACTGCTTCTGACTCTGAAGGTAATTGACTATTCTACTTGTGCCATATCATTGTCATGAATTTGCCTTTTTCCTTTTGGTGATCATCATTATCTTATCCTTGGATCTTATTACAGGAACATCCAATCTCTGAGATAACACATGGATACTGCATGGATATCATGAGGCAACTGCACCCATGAGGATGACACAAAGCCTTCATCTCTCTATGATTGATTGTTACTTACATGTAATACAGCCTAGGCAGATCTATGCCTGAAGACTAAGGAAAAACCACAGTTTAGTATCCAAACTATGATATTAGTGAAAGTAACTAACTACAACAGAATGAAGTACAATAACAAAGCCCTAAGTACAGGGAGAGGCATGTCTAGCTAGCATAGAAGGGAACTTGGAGTGCAGCAGCACTGAATATAGTGCTGTCATCTGGAGCCTGGATGAAGCCAACATGGCTAAGTTGAACCTGAGGATGGCTATAGCACAGCCAAACTGAGACATAGCAGGTCTTGTTTGGCTGCACACATAAGGCTTAATAGATACGCATAAAGAAAGAAATGGAAACATAGCTAGGACATCATATGAAAGAAGGTCATAGCAATAATTGTATGCAAGCAGGACATAGAATAAGAATAGACAAAATATGCAGAGCTATACTACCTAAGTAGGAGAGCCTACTGGGCCCAGACAGAACACAAATAATAGAAACACAAAGGGATAGCATGCCTGGGCAGGTGCTGGGCTCTGAGAAAGGAGCAAAATAGTGAGGGAAGGCACTGGTACAATACCACCCCAGAGAATAAATATGGATAAATGTTTGATTCCTAGTAGAGATGTCCAAAATAAAAGTGAACCAAGAACCTAGCCAAGGAATCAGCTAAAATAGCAACCTAGGATGGGATAAAAGTCTGAGGACAAGGAAAGAAGAGGGCAACAGGGATTTAGCCCCCATTCTCTCACAATGCAACCTGCAGTGACAAGCCACTCAGCTCCTGCTATGCTAAGTTGAGAGGTACAAGTTGATCTCAGTTTGGTTTTGAAGTTAGACATTCTAGCTAGAGCTAGATATTAGAGAGTGAACACCATTATACCTTATTCTGAGAGAGTGACAAACCAAGCACAATACAACCAAGTTCCAGGACCAAGTCCCGAGGTTGTGTTACAGAGTTAAGAAGTCTGAGTGGACAGGAAGACCATCCCATCTGACTTAGATAGTGAAAGTGCAATTTCAGGAGACAGGAAGACTACTGTGCTTGGGGGAATTAAAGGAAAGGAAGACCATTCCTAACTAGTTGTAGAGACTTCATTAGTATTTAGAAGGGAAGGAAGATCACCTTAGAGATTTAGGAGATTATATTGAGGAAGACCACATCCACACTTAGAATGAGTTGGTATTGGCAGTTCTAGAAACAAGAAGACTGTCAGACACACAAACAATACACTCAATAGTGCAATGTTGAGGTCATCAAATCACTCAGGGAGAGAAGAGGATAAGGGGGAGAGGATGAGCACTGTATTGCTAGTGGAGAAATGACCAGCTCAAGACTGGGGTTCTGAGTACAAATGATGTAACTAAATACTACCTCACTCATGTACTACACATGTACTATGCATGTACTACTCATGGCCTGTGCATGTAAGTAATGTGTCATGTACATGTGTATTGTAACAATCAATCATAAAAGAAGTGTGCCTTGTGTAGACCTCATGGGTGCAGTTGCCTCATGGTATCTATGCAGTTGTCCATGTGTTGTCTCCAAGATTAGATGTCCCTGTGATAAGTCCAGGAGATAAGATAATGATAATTGCCAAAAGAAAAGGTGAATTCATGACAAAGACCATCTTGACAAGCCTGTAGCTAGATTAGTGAAAAGCAAGACCATTCACTGTATTTAGCTAGCACACTGCCAAACATCCATTTTATTATACCTTGTGCATTTTGTACTGGATTTTTGAATACAAACTTATTTCAGACTTGCCCCCATGAACTTAAAAAGCTGTGAGCCCTCAGTGGAACAGTATAGTAATTCTATTGTTATTCTACCCTACTGACTACATCTGCTTTTCACATACACAACACACATGTAGCATAGCACATTGCTTATATGCATAGACCACGAGTAGTACATGTGTAGTACATGAGTCAGGTAGTATTTGGGTACATTGTTTGTATTCAGAACCCCAGTCTTGAGCTGGTCTTTTCTCCACTAGCAATACAGTGCTCATTCCTACTCCCTTATCTCTTTACTCTCTGAATGATTTGATGACCTCAACATTGCACTATCAAGTGTATTGTTTGTGTCTGACAGTCATGGATCTAAGATAGATAGCAGATCATATCTGATCCAAGATTGGCCTTGCATCTATGAAGAAGTGAGGCAAGCTCAGAATCAATTGGCATTTGTCAGACACAAAAACAATATGCTCTAGTATAGCACAATGTCAAGGTTTTTGAATCACTCAGAAAAGAGAATAATGGGGAGTGGAGACACTGTATTGCTAGTGGGGAAATGACTAGCTCAAGACTGGCATCCTTGGTACAAGTATACTATTCAACATGTGTAAATAATATCTGAATCCATGCTGTACCTGCATGTATAACATGAGTATCATACATGTAAATAATAAATGATCAACTGTGACATGTGTATCTAATATAAAGAATGAATGAGGGTCAATACCCTCATGGTATGCAGTAAGTGCTGGTAAATGCATGTTATGCATGTGTTGTCTGTGCATCCATGTAATCTATAACACTGTGTGTCATGATAAGATAAGATATCAAAAAGAAAGAAATGAATCATGACATTACCCCCTCCTTTAGGACTGCATCCTCACAGTTTTCTTCTACTTCTTTGTGTCCTATTTCCTCAGACCATTTCTGCTACTGGATCTCAAGATACTGCTCCAAAGATGCTGTAGTTGAGAATGGGGAAGTAGAGTACCAGGTATAGGTAGAATGTGAATATGAAGCAGGGACTGAAGATGATGGATAACAAGACAACAATGGCAATATCAGTTGGTTGCATTTCCTGTCTTCCCATTTATAAAGTCAACTGGGAGTTCTAGTAGTGACAGTAAGGTTTTCAAGGAAGATTAATGTGAGTTGTTGTGATATGGGACATGGGGCAGCAGGGTTCTTTTTATGGAATTCCTGAACTAATTCAGGAGTGTTTTTGACATTAGTAACTGGTTCTCAGCTGTCATGTTCCCTAGAATAGCCCTTCCAATGGACCAGGTACTTGAGTTTGCTGTGTTTCATTCAAGAGTCTAGAATTTCTTCTGCTTCAAACTCTTTGGCTCCATTGACTATGACAGGTGGCAGTGGAGGTGGTGCCTGTTGCAATACAAAGGTCAGTTCTATGAATGGCAACAGTAAGGATTCATTAAAGACTGGATGCTTGTGTCTCCATGTTTTTGGTAATTCTAATTTGTATGCTGATGATCTGATCTTCTTGATTACTTTGAAGGGTCCATATTATTTGTCTTCCAGCTTCTTAGCTGGTCTGTCTGTCTTGATATTTATGCCTTCTAAGTAAACCAAGTCACCTGTTTTGTATTCCCTTGCTGGTCACCAATGTTTGTCATAGAACCATTTCATTGTCTCTGCAGCTGCTTTTAGAGATGACTCTGCTTCCTTTCAGATGTTTGTCATGTCAGTAATGAATTAAATGGTACTTTGTGACTTGACTGGTGTCCTCAGTTCAATTCCCTTCCAGGGCTGTTGTCTGCTATTCAAATAGAATAGTGAATATCCAGTTAATATGTGAACTTTATCATTATAGGAAAATTCTGCTAAGGCTAACCATTCCAACCAGTCAGTTTGTCAGTATTTAATGAAAAATCCTTAGATACTGTTCAATTCCCTGGTTGACACATTCAGTTTGTCTGTCAGTCTGTGGATAATATGCCATGGACAGGTTCTCTTGCTTTCCTGTCAATTTGAATAGGTTTGTCATAAATTGGAAAGCAAATTGAGGTCCCCAATCACTGATGGCTCTTTGTGGAAATCCATGGTTATAGAATATGTGGTCCCTGTATTCTTTGGTGACTCCTAAAGATGTGACATCATTGATGGTTGGGATGAACTTGGCTGCCTTTGTGAATCAGTCAACAATCACTAGAATTATGTTATATCCACATGATTTGGGTAGGGGTCTGAATAGATCCACCAATATAATTTCCCAAAGGTTTAGTTGGTATTTCATTTGGTACCAGTGGTGCTGCAGGTGTAGTGCATCTTGGTTTGGTCCTTTGACAAGTTTCACAGCTCTCAACATAGAGGCAAACATTGGCCAGTATTCTTGACCACCAGTAGTTCTGTGTGATCAATTCCTGTGTTTTGTACCTTCCAGGGTGTCTGCTATGATTGACATCATGATGTAACTGGATGAGTCTTTCTTGTAGTTTCTTGTCTTTGAGTACATAGATTGGTGCATCCATGAGATTGTTCTGTCATCAAGTTCTTTCCATCTGTGTTCTTTGTTTGCCAGGTATTTATCTACTGTCTTATCTCTGTGTTTGGAAGAGCATATAAGAATTTGTTGTCTATACCAATAACATCATGGAAGGTAATTTGAAAAAGTTTTGGTTTTAATAGAACAATGTCTTCATTGTCATTCACCCCCTTTTCATGACCTGCTCATCTCAAGAGGTAGTCAACTTTTGCCATTTGTTTCCCTGCTTTATGATGAAGAGTAGAGTGATATTATTGCATCTCAGTAATCCATCTGGCTTGGCATCTGTTCAACTTCTGTGGTTTGCAGAAATATTCTAAATTCTTGTGATCTGTAAAGATCTCAAATATTTCCTTTGCTCCAAGAAGATATTGCCTCCATTCAGATAAACTGATCATGATTGCTAGCATCTCTTTGTCATATATTTCATAATTTTGTTCTATTGGGTTTAATGCATGTGAAATAAATGCTATTGGTGACCATGTTCTGTCTGATTGTTTTTGAGACAATGCTCCTCCAGTTGCATAGTCAGAAGAGTTGACTTCTACCTGATATTTTCCATTATCATTGGGAATTGCCAGTACTGGTGCTGAAGTTATTCATGACTTTAAATCAGCAAAAGCCTTTTCTTGGCAATCTTCCCATATCCATGTGGCATTTCTGGTTAACTCCATTAATGGTTTTGCAATGTCTGCAAATCCTTTAATGAATTGTCAATAGAAATCAACAAACCCAAGGAACTGTTGGACATCTCTTTTTGCTTTGGAGTTGGCCAGTTGATGACTCCTTCAACCTTTGCTGGATCCATGCATACTTTGTTGTGAGATCCTAATAGTCCTAGGTATTCAACCTCTGCCCATTCAAATGTACATTTTTCTGGTTGAAGGAACAACTTGTGCTTCTGTAGTTTACCAAGCACTCATTTGACCATAATTTCATGTTCTTTAAGGGTAGCAGTAAAGATCAAGATGTCATCTATGTAGATGATTACCTTTCTGGCATTGATTTCTTTCTTAAAGATTGTATTCATCATTATCTAGAAAGTTGCAGGGAATTGGTAAGGCTGAAGAACATAACAAGAGGTTCAAATAACCCTCTGTTGGTCCTAAATTCAGCTTTCCATTCATCTCCATCCATAATCTGTACATTTTTAAAACCCCATCAGACATCAAGTGTGGTAAAGTACCTTGCTTTCTAGAGTTTGTCAACAAGTTCCTGTATGAGCAGCAGTGGATATCCAATTTTGACCATGATGTCATTTAACCAGTGGTAATCCTGTACTAGTCTTAATGAACCATCCTTTTTCTTGACAAAGAAGAAAGGTGATGCCATTGGAGATTTTGAGGGTCTGATCCATCTAGAGTCAAGATTTTCTGTGAGGAAATCATCAAATTGTTTCTGTTCTGCCGGGTTCAAAGGATAGATTTTGCAATCTAATACCTTGGTGTCTGGTACTAGCTCTATTGCATGATCCCATGGTTGTCTCAGCAGTAATTCATCAAACAATTCCTTGGCAAATACATCCTTAAATATGTGGTATATTTTTGGAACTGACTCTTTGAATGTTTTTGTTTTATTCTTCTTAGATTTCTCTTCAGCAATCTTAGAAGATGCAGTTTGAAAACTGCAAATCTCCATTTCCTGATTCAGGTCTACAATAGGGATTCTCTTTCTTTGATCTCTGGTTCATCAAGAGTTTCATCATCTGCATTAGGGTGCTCCAGAAGTATTAACAGAATGCAATCCATCAGGCATCATGTGAACTTCACTTTAGATTGTTTCCAATATATCTTGGTGAAAAGGTAATGGAGTCTGTAGGGTAGAGCTACAATAAATTCATTTTACCACCTTACAGGCTGTCCACAACCTCTTAAGTTCATTGGGGGCAAGTCTGAAATGAGAGTGGATTCAAAAATGTGATAAAAAATGCACAGTTTATGATATGAAATATGTCTGACACTATGCTAGCTAGATACAGTGAATGGTCTTCCTTTTCACTTATCTAGCTACAAACTTGTTGAGATGGTCTTCCTGTCTCTAGAGCTAGCAAGGTCACTTCATTCTAAGTGTGTATAGGCTTTCCTTCAATATAATCTCTTAAATCTCCAGGGGTGGTCTTCCTTCCCTTGTAGATACTAATGGTCTCTCTAAAAAATAACTAGGGGTAGTCTTCCTTTCCCTTTTGAATTCCCCAAAGCACAGTGGAATGGTCTCTCTAAAAACAAACTAGAGATGGTCTTCCTTTCCCTTTTGAATTCCCCAAAGCACAGTGGTCTCCCTTCTGTCTTTGGGTAAAGATTCCAGGGGATGGTCTTCCTTTCTCCTGAAATCGCACTTTTAGCTAACTAAGTCAGATGGGATGGTCTTCCTGTCCCCCAGACTTCTCAAATCACTAACACAACTACAGGACTTAATCCTGGGCTTTGTTGTATAGTATTCAGTTCATTTCTCTCTTAGGTTAAGATATAATGGGTTTTTCACTCTCTAGTTGCTAAGTCTAGCTAGAACATCTAACTTCAAAACTGAACCAGAATTTGCTCATGTCTCTGACTTAGTGTTACAGGAGCTGATGGGCTTGTCACTGCAGACTGTGTTGTGAGAGAATGGGGGTGAAATCCCTGTTATCTTCTTCATTCCTTATACTTGAGCTTTTATCCCATCCTAGATGGCTATTCTTAGCTCCTTTCTTGGCTTGATTCTTGGTTTGCTCATATTTTGGGTCTCTCTTACTAGAGATCACATATTAATTTCCCAGGAGGGTGTCCTACCAGTGTCTTTCTCTGCTATTTTGCTCTTTTTTGGACCCTAAACACCCGTCTGAGCACCTTGTTTATTTATATCTCTCTTACTTATCTTCCATCCATGTCCAGTAAGGTTTCTCACTTATGTAGCATAGACCTATATATTTCACTTATCCTTATCTTATGTTCTGTCCATCTATGATTATCTGTACAACTTTCTTTCATGCAAAGTTCTACTATGTTTCCTTCTCTCTCATTGTGTGTGACTGTTAGGGCTTGCATCTGAAGCTAAACAAAACACCACCATTGCCTCAGTTCAGCTGTGCTATAGCTGCTCTCAGTTATGGCTCAGCCATATTGGATCCCCCAGATTCTGGATGCCAGTGTGGTATTCAGTGCTGCTGCACTCTGTGTTTTCTTTTATTCTAGCTAGTCCATTTTCCCCAATACTCAGGACTTTGTTATTGTACTATGTTCTGTTGTAGCTAGTTATTTTCACTAATATCCTAATTTGGGTGTTGATATGTGGTTTTTCCCTAGTGTTTAGGTGTATATCTGCCCAGGGCATATCATTGGGATTATGAAGTTTAAGCCATTTGTGTTTGATGAACATTTTTGCTTTTCCTAGGTTGGATACTGCAAAGCACAATTGTTCATGATGATCTTTGATCTTGATCAACATTTCAACATATTCCATAATTGGTCTTCCAAAAATTGAACATGTTATCTGCATTATATACAGGAATAGGTCTAGGATATTTCTTAGTGTTAATCCTGTTTTCCCTAACAAATGTAGTGTCAATGCAACTGCTAGTACAACCACTATTCAGGAGAGCAGTAACCTTGAATTTCTTTTGATCACCAAGAGTAAGAGCTATCAGGTCTATATTCATCTGATTTCTGTTGACTCTCATAATATAGAATTTGGGTCCTTTTAATTCATCAAGAGCTTCTATGACTTTTACATCATCTAGATTGTTAAGCTCTTGAATTGTTTTATGGGAGACTTCCATGTGCCATTTGCCATGTACCCAGATATTAAGTATGCCAATAGCCATATTGGGCTTAATTGTCTTGTGGTCCATTTCACTGTACCTGGTGTGACTGTTTAATTTTCAATTCTTTGCACTGACTCCTTCTGCTTCTGTGGTAATAAACTATCACATTTCAAATCTGGTAAAACTACTGTAGAAGCTACATAAGAAGTACTACTGGCCAGCAAGGTTGTGCTCACTTCTGGCCCTGTTAAAAACCCTGTAATGACTGAGGTCTTTACACTCAGTTACCTGTGTAGGTGGAGTCCACATGGACTCCACATACACTACATGGAGTATTAGTGGAATATTCGTGGAGTCCACATGGATTTTCTGAGAGTAGGTAACAATAATTTAGTCTATATCAGTGTATGGGGACTCCACATGGAGTCCATATTGACTCCATGTAGACTCCTATTAACTGAGTCTTCATACACTCTACATGTGCTCTACATACACTACTGGTCAACATAACACCATGCTTATTAATTATTGTTATTAATAAAAAAACAATGGAAAAAATTGAACTCATGACCTCAGGTAGCATTGAAAATTTACTTGTTATTACATGAAATAAATTAATGGATAAATAAAACATTGACATTAGGAATTAAACTCTAGAATTTATATTAATTGTAAGTACATTCTTAAATTATAAGTATTATATTATATTAATTGAGTTATTATGGCATTTAAAAAGGTAGGGCTATATATTTATGTATTAGCAGATGGCACTAATATAAGATGAGTGCTGAGCTTGGCCACATCATCAGCACCTTAAGTAGGGATTCCCACACTTTTATTCCCCACCACTGCTCCACATCATCTCTTTCCCCATCCTTCTCACAATTGTGGGCACTCAACCTGCTGCCAACAACAACAACAACAACAGCAACAACAGTGACAGCAATGACAACAACAACAACAACAATGACAATGACAATGACAACCACAACCACAACATCAGCAGCCATGGTAATGACAACTACAGCAACAACAATGATGAAGGCAATGCAAGGGATGGAGAACAAAGAGCAGAGTAACAAGGCCCAAGGTGCATAGCAACACACTGTGTAACCTCAACCTCCTTCCTCATCCACAGGTAACGATAGTGCTACGTCAGAAAACGTTGGAAGTATCATCGGAAGGGTTTCCAACCATAACACTAGAGATAAGAACTGTTAGCTTCAGCTTATGTGCTGTGCCCTTCCAGTTCTTGTGGGTTCTAATTTA
>JASFDH010001540.1:0-14362 GCA_036937195.1 Nidularia pulvinata
TCTGGTTTAATAAAGCCATTTTTACCGCCACCAGGAGCAACTTGTCGAATCACATCAAGATTAGACGTAGATATTGTCGGATTGCCAATAAGAAATGGAACGAAAGAGATATTCTCAGCACCAAACTTCTTATAGACTATCAACAACAATCAGTAAACGGTAGTAGAAACAAATACAATCGTAGTATATGCCTACTGTGATCACGCCAATACCATGCATAAAGTACCCCTGGATTCCACCACGTCGTTGGAATCAATACACCTGGAAATCCATACGGTCGGAATGGTATGCGCATGCCTGGCAAATGACCAACAGCCTGGCCGGAGGAATACAACTGTTAAAGTGTGAAGGCAGTTCAAGTAGACAGCACAGCTTACTTTTATACCGGAATAAAGCTTCTGCACTCTCGACAGAGTGAAGATGACTATTCCAGCGAGAAGAACGGTCGAAGGCATGACGGCGGTAACATATCTGGGAAGAGATATGGTAGCGAAATGCTGGAAGAAACGTTCCCCTACTCCAGCCATCTCAGAAGGGTCAGTATAATGTGAGTAGAGCAACCGGCGAAGTAGTTAATGGCGTCTTGTGAAGAACCAAGGGGACGGTAGGTCACAGTAAAGAGTCGAAGATTGGGCCTGAGACTTATTATCGTTCTTCCCACTGCAACGAGAGGCCTGACATTGTTCCTGTCAAACGTTGCTGGGTTGCACTCGAACAGCTAATGATAGACACTTATCAGCGCTCAGCGCTTGGCGGCCCTTAGCTTGTTAGACGTCGGTCAGCACATCCAGAGTACTAATCTAAGCATTTGAAGTTGGCCTATAGGCCTGCTTTTTAGCCTTCCTGTTTCTGGATGACTTGAGACAGAGGGATCTCAACGTGAACAGCACTGCATTTTGGCACTGTCGCAAAAAAAAACTACCTTTACTTCCTAGCTCTCCGATGTAATCTGAGGGGCACATCGTTGACGCCCATTGTCATCTCTACCTTCGCATCCAAAATCCTCTTTTTCCACCCTTCCACCGTTTCGTCTTCTCTCAGAAGGGGCTCGACACGCCAGTCTCGTAAAAGCATGGCGAGAAAACACACTGCTTCCGTGGTGGCAAACTTCTTGCCAATGCATGCACGTGGACCTTGATTTGAAGGTAATCGCATCAGTATTCCGATACTCACTTGAAATACCATAACTTACCTATGCTGAAAGCAGTGAATGCCTCGGAGTCGTTGGAGATCCCATACCATCGAGAAGGCCTGTATTTCTCGGGTTCCTCGAAGTAACGCGGGTTATATTCTGGGAATAAGTCAGCCAAGGATGGTCAGCTAAGTTAATATTTGCGGCGGTACTCACGAACGCCCACCATATCCACCAGGATCTATAAAATCAAGTTAGTTAAATGAGGGTACGCAATCAATAAATTCGGACCTGAGTTCCCTTTAACACGGGTATGGTCGTACTGCCTTCTTCTCCAGGAGGATTAGGAATTTTCAGCATCGTGTCCTCCCCAGCCTCACGGATCATTATATAGGCGGGAGCTATGAAGAGAATAACTTCTAAAAAAGGCTCAGAACAAAAAAAGTTTATGCTCACGAAACATCCGCAACGCTTCACAAAATACAGCTAGCACCTTGTCTAGCTTCGGGTAATCATCAAAAACCTTGTCATAGACATTAGCTGCTTAATTCACATTCAGTAAGAGCATCTCTTACGGCATCTCGATCCCATCCTACGACAGACAATATCTGCTCCATTACTTCGTCTTGAATATCAGGATTCACAGCAAGGGATCCAAGAGCAGCCGCGAGCGTTTGGGCAGTGGTTTCTAGGTGTCAATATTCTTAGTATGTAGCAGTGAAGTAAGAGGAGTACTATTACCATGTCCCGCGAACAACATCACAAATACATTCCCAATCTAACGATAACCAGCATCAAGCTAAAATTTTGGGCAAGGAAATGAAGACATACCAGCTCTCCGTCGTCCAACGGAAATTTCTGCGATTCGTCCTCATTGGCCTTAACGAGTAAGGTAAAAATATCTCTTCCAAAGTCATCATATTCGTCCACCTCCTTGCACGTTTTCAGCTCAGCTTTCTTCTCGTTAATTCGGTCCTGCATGAATTTTATGACTTCGCTATGAGCCTTACGCAGAAGCCTTAACCTGTGACGAATAGGAATGGGGTCAACAAGGGTAGCCCCGATAAATCTAGCACATACAAACCTCGCGAAAGGCAGTTTCAACACCCATTTAGGCGCGAAAATAGAAAATTGAATGGATTCAGACACAATAGTGAGCGCCTCATCGAAACTCATCCTTCCATCTTTTGACTTGGGCGGTGTGGACCAGTTAAACGGAAATCCAAATCCGCATTTCCCGATTATCAGAAGGGCAAGCTTAGATTAGAGGATAATGAGTAACTTTCATCATGAAGTGGACATTACTCACTTTAAAAGTATACTTCTGAAGAGAAGGTATGACGATTTCATCTTTGGTATTCCATCCTTCCACGTCCACCATTTCGCGGTATGTATCCAAAGTTTGGTTCCATACCAGCTGATATCTAACCGAGAGATGTTGGTTATAATAGAATTGCCTCCAATTTCCAGCTTGCTCACAAATCATTCGTAAAAGCAGGGCCTACGATACGCCTATGTTTGCGCCACTCTTCTCCGTCGACAGATACAAGATTCTGCCCATACAGACTATTCAGAAAGTAGAGTCAGCAGTAAAGAATCACTCAGACACATAGAAAACTCACGTTAAACCCTGGCTAGCTGTCTTCGGTTTAATGAAGCCAGATTTACCACCACCAGGGGCAACTTGTCGAATTACATCAAGGTTAGAGGTACATATTGCTGGATTACCTAGAAGAAATGGGACCAAGGAAATAGTGTCGCCTCCATACTTCTGGTAAACTTTGGAGAGGAATCAGTAGTAGTAGAAAAAGTGAATTCTATACGCTTACTGTAATCACGCCAATACCATATGAAAAGTAGTCCGGGATTCCACCATACAGTCGGAAGTAACACGCCTGGAAGTCCATACGGCTGGAATGGAATACGCATGCCTGGCAAATGTCCAACGGCCTAAGCAGTAGGAATATATGCGTTAAAATGGTATGACAGATCTTAAAGCGAGCACAACTTACTTGTAGACCAGAATAAAGCTTGTTTATCTTCGACAAAGTGAGGATAACCATCCCAGCGAGAAGAATGGTCGATGGGGTGGCAGTGGTAACATAGCTGGAAAGAGATGCTGTAAAATAAGGCACGAAGCATTCCAGTATTCTAGACATTTCAGAGATCACTGGAACTCCAGCGCAACGCGTATAGTTGCGAGTAGATAAAGCGGAGAAGGATCTGTTTGTATAAGTTGGCGTTCTTAAAGGGCAGTGGTGTCTGTTTGAAGAGTCCAAGGGGTGATGAAAAAAATCTCAACCTTTAATTTCATTTCAATGATTCCCCGCACCGAGGAATTTAAGGGAAACCTGACCATCCCTGACCAGCCTGTGAACGACTGATGATGGCACGATTGGCGCTCATCAGTTTTGTAGCAGTCACTTCAGCCGTGGTGCCGTACTTACCGATAGACGGTAATAAATGCGTCTATTTTGAACTTCACTGACGGCAGAGGCCTCACGTCCTGGATGACCTGAGGCAGGGCGGGAGAGCATGAGAGACTGAACAGTTGAAGGGTTGACACGAATCGAACATATTCCGAGATCCCAGACGACAATGGATCTTAATAATGTCGTCCCTACTTCTAGGTGCTGCGCCTCACAAATCGCACGGGGACGTTCGTGATCGCAAGAGATATGAGGGCGGTCGCACGAAAGACCCTATCGCTCCACGCATCCTCCGTCTCTCCATCTTGAAGCAGAGGCTCGACTCGCCACTCCCTTAGAAGCATAGTGAGGAAACAAACGGCTTCAGTGGTGGCAAATTTTCGCCCAATGCATGAGCGTGGACCTGCGTTGTACATTTCCAATTTAACCCCAGAAATGAATTTCAGTAAAATTCACTCACCAACGCTGAAGGCAGTAAATATCTCGGAATCGTTGGATTCGCCATACCATCTCGAGGGCTTGAATTTCTCGGGCTCATCGAAGTAGCGTGGGTTATATTCTTTAGAGAAGATCAGCAAAATTGTGAACAGAAGATGTAAGACTATATTTACGAATGCCAATCATGTCTACCATTACCTACGGCGCACAGAGATAAGTATTGGGAAGTGTGAACTGCACAGAATATATCTTACCCTTACTCCCTTCTGAATAGGGACAGTCGTGCTCCCTTCTTCACCTCGTGGATTGGGAACATTCAACACGGTGTCCTTAGTAGCTTCACGGATCAGAACATAGGCGGTCGCTGCGCACATTATCAGCAACTGATGGTTTCGTGGAGGTCAAATGCTCACGATAAAGGCGCAGGGCTTCATAGAAGACGGCTAAGACTTTGTCAAGTTTAGAGTAGTCACTGAAGGTCTGTTTGTTACATTGAAAAACGGGTATATTTGCAGTAGAAGATGACTGACGGGATCGCGGTCCAGCCCAACGACGTCTAGAATCTGCTGTAGAACCTCGTCTTGATTGTCCTGGTGGGTGGCAAGGTAAGCTAGTGTTACTGCAAGGGTATTGGCAGTTGTCTCTGAGCATACGTTGTGAACTCCATGTCAGTGAACTGCACTAAAATAAAAAATAAAGGGTGCCTTGCCGTGTCCTGCAAGCAACATAATAAACACATTCCCGACCTGAAGGGTGTCATTTGTAAGTACTTCCTGCACCCGCTCAAACTGCAAAAACCGAAGCATACCAATTCGTCATCATTTAGTCTGTACTTCGCCTCCTCTTCCTCCTCGTTCGCATTCACCAACAACGTAAACACGTCGGTGCCCTTTTCAACCTCGAATCCCTCCTTCCCGCCTCTGCTAATATAGTCTTCCCTTTTCGCCGCCACCTGTCCCTGCATAAACTCCCGCATCTCTGTATCTGCAGCACGTACTTGTCTGAACGTTGGGAACGGTAGAAAGAGAATCCATTTCGGCATAAAGGAGAGCACCAATGTTGCGTCCATCAGGATACGGATGGATTCTTGGAAAGTCATCTTGGCGCCGGGGGCCTTTGGGGGTGCAGACCAGTCGAAGGAAAAACCAAAACCGCATTTCCCGATGACCAACAGAGCAAGCTATAAAGAAAATAGATAAGTCTGGTACATATTAAAGTGAGCCACATCGGTGTACCTTGAAAGTCAAAGTCTGGACTGAAGAGACGTCAACAGAATCATTATCACCCCATTTCTCCACTGAGATCATTTCATGGTAAATATTGAGTGTTTCTGCCCAAACATTTTCGTATCTTCGTAATGATTTAGTCGAGTGTCTATTCACTCGACGGAGGTCACGTACAGATTGTTGTTGAACGCTGGGCCCAAAATGCGCCTGTGCTTCCTCCACACGTCGCCTTGCGCAGTAAGGAGATTTGTTCCCCAGTCTCTATCAATGCCAGCGGTCAGTCAAAAAGATAATAAGCAAAATACAAAATAACTTACCCCAACGAGCCTGTTTCTTTGATATAGTCAAACTTCGGCCCCATGCCCACCACCTGGCGGCAAACATCCAAATTCGCGCTAAAGATCCCATTTTTACCGAAAATGAAGGGCACAACCGAGAAAGTATCGCCATAATTCGGGAATTGCTTATAGACTTATTCCCGTAGATCAGCTGGAGGAAATCATCAAGTGGACAACAAGTAACTAACTATGGTGCCTCCAAGCCCAAATAAATTGTACACCTGGGTTCCACCACGTCGTCGGAATGGCGCCACCGAAGAGGGAGAACGGTTCGAAGGGGACACGCAGTCCGTGCAAGTAATTCACAGCCTGGTCAATGCCTCTATCAGATCCTGGAGCGATACAGTCAAGGAATTAACGCACTTTTAACCCATTGGAGAACTTCTGTATGCGGGATGCGACGAATATCAGGGCTGCTACAAAGAGAACCTTCCAAACGCTCGTATCTCCTAGGGGAGATAGCTGCATCTTCGCGATTTTGCAAGGGTTTGAAAGAAATTAGCTTGTAAATACAGAAGCTCCGAAGGAGAGAGCGCGTCTTTGCAACAAAACACCTATCCGAAGGTGAGAGATGGAGTAGAGCAGAGGAACGAAATGATGAATAGCTTATATGTTCGACCCTTAGAAGTGTTGTGTCTGTATTGCTATTAGAGACTCAAAATAGCTGCTGTCTTGGTAAGTCATCTATTGAATGCACTTAGCTGGCCCTGGAAGTAGCACCAGGAAATGAAAGCAGTTTAGGAGGCGTGGCGCGATAGTTAGACGTCGAAACGACCTAAGTTGGCACACATGTTGAAGTCTCGAAGTGTACCGGAATATCAACATACGTTGTTGCAGTTGTTACACGTATCATCGCGTATGAAACTGGAATTAAGCATGAGTGAACACGGAGGACAACCGTGACGAAGAGCAACACGACACACTGTCGACCACCGGTCTGGCTTACGGCTGCGCGCCATGCGCGGCCTTGCACGGCCTATTTTAGCACACAGTGAGGCGGTGCCGGCGGCCTAGCGCCGCCCATTTCAACTTGGCACTCCCGCCAATCACTATTAGCCGCGCCCATCACCACGTTATGTCTGCGTCCGCTGCACTTCTCAAGAGCCTCAAATTTAACTAAAATGCAACCGAATCTTACGATTTTCAGTTGTATTCGCCACATCCTACGGTGCCGACTCCTGGCCTGGTTTACGCGTGACAGCGACAATCTTCAAGCGACCAGAATCATCCACCATAGGGGGTCAAGCGTTCAACAGCAGACGTCACTACTTATTCTACTGACAACTACACACACCGTGCCAGGGTTCTGCTAGAATCATTGAGATGACAGGACTGCTGGACCAATTGTTGCATCGTTTCGGGATTTCTCTTCCCAGTCATGTTACTACCGCTATCCCATTGACTGTTTTCTCCACTGGGATAGTTGTTTTCATACTCTCAAGGGTACAGAAGCTTTATTCTGGTTTACGAGTAAGCCATGTTCTCTACAAATGCTTCTCATGGCTTTAATATTTACGTTTCTTCTGGCCAGTCTGTTGGCCATTTGCCAGGGATGATCATACCATTCCAACCGATGGATCTCCCTGGGGTGGTTATCCCGACTACGTGGTGGAATCCAGGAGTACTTTTTATATGGCACTGGCGTGATTATAGTAAGTGTACACCATAATTTACCGTTTTGAAGCACTAATTTCCGTCCCTAGTCTATAAGAAGTTCCACGGCGAGACCATCTCTATAGTCCCATTTCTCATTGGCAAACCGTCGGTATATACATCCAATCTTGATGTGGTTCGGCAAGTCACCTCTGTTGGTAAATATGGCTTTATTAAACCAAAGGAAGCCAGTCGTGGTTTGGAGTGGGTTTCTCCTTTGCGTGAGGCAGTCTTACATCGTTGATGTTGCTTCTTACAGTCTCTACGGGGAGAACCTTGTCTCCGTCGATGCAGAAGAGTGGCGAAAACATAGGCGTATCACAGGTCCTGCTTTTACGAATGATCTGTGAGCAAGCTGTCAGATAAAGGCTATTTATCATAGCTGACATCTTTCTGTCAGATACCATCTTGTATGGAGCGAGACTGTGAATGTATACCACGAGATGCTCGATATGGAAGGCTGGAACAAAAAAAAACGAGAATGTTGTGCCTACTATTCAGAAGTATACCGATAAAGTTAGTATCGTCCATTTCGTCGACAACTATTTCTCATCATCTTCTGTCCCCAGCTCGCCCTTCTGATAATCGCCAAATGTGGCTTTGGGTTTCCGTTCACCTGGTCCATGCCACCCAAATCAAAAGACGGGAGTATGTCCTTCGACGAGGCGCTCACCGTTGTAGCGGAGCCCACTAACCTTGCTCTTGCCGTTTTTGCGCCGAAGTGGATACTCAAATTACCTTTTGCAAGGTTTGCCTATGAATTAATTCTATTGCACTGTCATTGTTGACTTCTAGTATCATCATTGCTACAGGTTAAAGGTTCTTCGCAAGGCGCAGAGCGAACTTATCAAATTCATGCAGGAAAAGATCACTGAGAAGAAGGCGGAGGTGAGGACTCGGAAGGAGATGCAGGAGTATGATGATCTTGGTCGGGATATTTTCACTTTGCTCGTCAAAGCCAATGAGGAGGAGTCACAGAAATTCCCCCTGGATGACCAAGAACATGTACGTCCTCTTCCCCGACCAATGTCTGGTCAATACTGACTTGTTTCAGATTGGCAATGTGTTCATTATGATGTTTGCGGGACATGGTAATATCCGTTTTGCTTTATTGGTTGTGGATGTATACTAAGATGGTCCACTCAGAAACTACCGGTCAAGCGCTTGCGACTGCCCTGGGATTTCTTTCTGTCAATCCTGACGTTCAAGATGAAGTGGTAGAGCAGATCATGTCCGTTGTAGGGCGAGATCACGACCCTGTAAGAGTTGCTCTTGTTCCATGTGACTCACAGCTTTTACGCATTTAAGTTAATTGAATTATAAGGGTTTCGAAGATTGCGCGAAACTGGACAAAGTACTCGCTGTGTTCTACGAAGCATTGCGGATGTTCCGTGAGTATAGTCTGCTTCACTCGAATTTGCCTCTCATTTGCTAGCTACTCAGCTCCTGCCTTTGTTATGACACGTGAGGCTGGAGAGGACACGATCTTGAAAATTCCCAATCCCGTTGGTCAAGAAGGCAGCACGACTATACCTGTACTGAAAGGGACCCAGGTCAGCATCGGTTTTATTGCTTGCCGTCATTAGCTGACTCGGATTTACAGATAATGGTGGATATGATCGGCGTTCGTGAGTGCCATCGCACACAATTAAACTGATGATTTGTTAATTCATTCTCAGAGTATAACTCTCGCTACCTCGACGAGCCCAAGGAATACAAACTTTCTCGATGGTATGGGAGCTCTAACGACGCCGAAGCATTCACTGCTTTCAGCATAGGTAGACTATGAACGATGTTGTAGTGAATAACGGAATGCTGATGCTTATAACGAAGGTCCACGCGCATGCATTGGCAGGAAATTCGCCACCACCGAAGCAGTGTGTTTCCTGACCATGCTCTTGCGGGATTGGCGTATTGAGCCGCTTCTTCGAGATGGCGAAACAGCGGATGCTTGGAGCAAGAGGGTTTTGGATGCGAAAGTCGAGATAACGCTGGGCGTGAATGATGTGCCTCTCAGATTTTATCGGAGGGCGAGGAAATGAATGTGGTTCCGAGTCTTATCACAATCACCATTTACGGAGTCTATTACTCGTATTATCACTAATCTTTTGACTACATCGTATCGATGTGCATTAGGATTAGTATAATGGATCTGTAGCCTATCTTTGCCCGAATGCTGAGACTCAGTAGCGTCCACGAACCACACAAAAGAAAAATCAATATAAAAACAACAGATAGCAAAGTGACAGGGGAGAAGTATCAACTGCGCAGTACAGAACCTCATCTCTCTCTACCTTACGTCGCCTTCACGCCTCCCCAAGCCACCCTCTGTCCCCCGCTTCTCTGACCCTTGTTCTGTGTTTCACCGCCTGAGGGGGCCGAAGGACCGGAAGACGCTGTGGACGTCTTTGGGACGGGCAGAGGCGCATTCCTAAGGTCGTCGAAGATCTTCTGTGTCCGCTCAGTGTTCTTGATGAACCACCCAGCATAGCGGCGGCCGACAGTCGATTCGGCGATGTGCACCATGTTCTGGAAAAGAAATAAGGTTAGGAGAAGCACACAGCAAAAAAGGTATGTATGTGTGACACGTACCTCGTCAATAACGAAGTTGAGGTCGCTCGTGGTGATCATCTGCCCATCGAGGAGTCCGCCCGCGTCCGCACCCGGCACGCGACTAATGCTCCTGCTCGCCTGCTTCATCGCCATGAGCTCTTGCACCATGTCCTCCTCATCCGCGTCGAGGAAGTTCGCGAGCTTCTTCGCGTCGAGGCTCGTGTAAAGCTTGAGGAAGCTGCGCAGTGTGGGCACGGTGCCAACTGCGGTAACGTCCTGTAGGAAGAGGTTGAGGTGGCGGTGAGTCGCGTCGGTCTGGGTTGGGGAGGGCGGGGGCGCGTCGTCAGAGGAGGGGGAGGAGGGGGAGAGGAGAGCGGCGAGTGCGCTGGGGTCGTCATACGGTGGGGGATTGGCGGTGATGAATTTGGGGCAGGCGTAGAGGAAGAGCTCTTCAAAGGCGGGGAGGGCTTCCTCACTTTGGAAAGGAGAGATATAAGTCAGTGTTCAGGAAGGCCAAAAGGAATCAACTGACCCTCCACGTGCCATTTTAGCAAACTGCTCGCCATACCGCTCCTTTGCGATGTTGGCGATGTTGTCGTCCAGTCTGCTTGGCGATAGAGCGTTGCACATTGCGAACAGGGCGTACATCCGGTCAGCCGTCTTGCTGATCTATACGAACAAGAGGACGCGTTAGTTATCTGAAGATGATAAATATGCGGGCTAGCGCACCTGGTCGTATTGGTAGCTCCTGGTGTGATACTGCCTCATGCGCATGATGAAGTTCAGGATGGTCACGAATGTGCGGATGGCGTCGGGATACCGTCTGAGCATGATGTAGCAGAAACCGACGTAGTAGTAGGTGGTGACATGGCATGCTGTCACGCGGGTGAAGGACGACTTTTGGTTGAGCTCAACGTTCTCCATAACCTTGAGTCCGAGCGTGTAATCACCAAGGAGAACGTGGACGCGCAGGAGACCGATAATGCTGAAGTAGCCGAGCATGCGATAGAGAGGGCGTTGGCCGTACTCCCCGACGATCTCGCTGCATTTAGTAGTTAGAACCTAGTCACTCATATCTAATGAGACAACCTACGCGATCTCCTCGGGTGATTTTCCTTCCCGTTGCGCAACAATGTACTCATTGACTCTTGATTTTTGCATCAGAGAGTAGAGGACGTTAAGCACGCTGTACGAGCTCCACACCTATAGAAAAAATTTCAGCGCAAGCAATTCGGCTGCTGAAATTCAAACTTACAGGACCGCCATCTGCCAGCATCATGAGCTCATCGTCCGTTTTCGACTTGACCTTTGATCGCCAAGAGCAGAAGTTTTGGTATTGGTAGATGAATTCGTCGATGATATCCCAGAGCCACTGTTCGGGCAGCTCAAGTTGGACGGGACCCTCGGAGTCTGCAAACAAGGTGAACGGAGATCCATGAGGACAGTGGAATGGAACTGACTGAGGAGGTAGTTGAACAGCTCGCAGCTATTTTCGTAAGAGTGGAAGCGGTCGTCAATATTGGGTTGGAGGCGGGAATAAACATGACGGTAGTAGAGTTCGCGATAGAGGATAAGGAAGATGGGGTCTTCCGAGAAAAGCAGTTAGAGAATATTGGGCGAAAGGGATGGCAGAGACTCACCATCGTTAACCAACGGCGCAATGATCTCAGCCTCAGGCCACTCAGTCTTCGAGTAGAATTTTTCGGTGTATTTGTTCCATCCACTCTCATATGCGACGGTAATCTCTGCGAGGTTATTGTCGAGGACGGCTTGGTGGAAGTGGACGATGAACTGGGCATCTGGATGAGCAGGTGCGGGGCAAGACACGCAAGGTCACTTACGCCTTTGACCACGTCGGGGATCTGGGAAAAGGCAGCCTGCTGCGCCATATGCTGTTGCATGGCGAGTAGAGTGGTCTCATCGATCTGCGGCTGCTGCATGTGCGCTGAAGAAATGTTCAATGTTCGAACAGAGATACAGAACGAGCGTGCGCACCATCCTCATAGTGTCCATTTTGTGGATAGTTTCCGATAGCGAGGGAGAGGTCGCCATCCTCGTCGATCTCAGCCTCAGCAGCCCAGAGGGGAACACGTTGTTGAGACATTTTTTATGCTTTTAGCCGGCAGCGTTGACGGTGTCGACAAGAGAAATTTGTGTTCACCGGCAACTTCCGGTTTCGTCACGCCGTTCGCCCGGCGCGCGCGTCCGTCTTCATCCTCGACCGTCGCTGCTCAATCGTTCTAAACACTCATTCTTCATGGCAGAACTCTCCGGAGTAACTCATACCGCGCATTTAGAAGGGGCTCGAAAGGTTCATTGAAAAAGCTCTCTTGCAGGGGGCTGAGGCTTGAGCTCTATCCGCGCTTCCTATCCCCCACTGGACTGTACTGGAGATCGCGTTAGAAGCTACTTGCTTCAAGGAGTTTATGTGCTTTGCACGCACATTAATAAAGCTCACTGCTGCGAAATCCCAGTATTTACTTCGTATAGAACTTGGATCGCCGCAGGATCTTCCCTGTGCCATTGCTCATTCGTCGCTGGTGGGTATTTTTATTATCATCATTTTCGACCGATGCTTATGCTCTACCCATTTATTTAAAGGTGTCTATCTAGTGGCTGAAATGCATGATCTTCTCTACAAGCTCTATCCCCGTATCGCTTAATTGTCCAATGCTGTGCACCTATCCAGTTCACCGAGTCAAGTACAATAAACAGTACGATCGCTCTATCCCACCTGGCGAATAAAGTATGATCCATTCACTAGTCCTATCGCCCGTGTGTTATTACTCTCTAAATTCGATACGCTTTATCCTTCATTCACGAGGGCACAGTATTGGCACGATCCGAGGCGTTGTACACTGCCTAACTACAGTCGTTTGCGGGGTATCACGCAGCGTAAAGCAAAACACGACTGAACCTTTTTTCACTACTCAGTGCTGAGAAGTTCCTCGGCATGCTACACGTATCTGACGCGGATCAGTAGCTGCTCGCATGGCTCTTTTTCCGGGGATCGTGGTGCTCCGATGGTTCTTCCTTTTGCGCAATGTGGTACTGAAGTTAATCTGCAAGCGCAAGCCTGGCTGTTCATTTTATGCTGGATTGGCCCACCCGGTGACATCGGGGACCCCCCAGAGCTTTCCATAACATTGGTTTAAATTCGAGGATTACAGCCTCTTTAACAATAAGGAGGGTAAAGTGGTGGATTCTTACCTTTATCTTCCCACTCCCGCTCTCGATCGATCTACCTAGGAGCCACTAAGTCCCCAACACCTATCACAGCCCAGCTTTCTGATCCAGTGACCTCGAGAAGCTAAACAGCGCGCTACTTTATCCCCTCCACTGGCCTGTGGATGGTTCCACATTTGATGACATTGAAGCTCCCAATTACGCTTTTCACAGCCACTTTCACCACTTCCGTGATCAAGTGACCCGGGGAAGTTAAACTCTGTCAACCTGCAGGCTCGCGTTCTCTCCCCACTTCGCCCAGTTGCCGGTTTGTTCCACCTTGACTACGATACAAGGGAGCTTGAAGCTCCCCATTACACCCTCATGCTATCTTCCTCCCGTGGTCAAGTGACTCTGAGAAGTATTGAAATTCTTCTTGCTCGGACTCTGATCGTGTCCTGCAGCCTACAGTTGTGTTAGTGCGACCGGGAGAATTGTTTTCACTCACTTGCTTATACTTAACCTCCCTGGTCCCGTCCTACATTCATCCTTCCCGTCGAGTTCTTTGTTTTCTTGACACCACACGGACAGGACCTTCTCATTCTTGACGTGGACGGCCAAGCCTTGCGTTCTTTGATTCTTGAAGCGCGGCTATCCCCGCCTAGTGCGTATGAACGAGCGCGACTCTCACGAAAAAGGTTGATTCCGGTCCCGTTTCATATCACGCTATGCCGCTACATCGTCCTGCAAAGTATGGGCGGTGATATACATGAACGGCATTCCGCGATTCTCCCAGTACGCACCACGGTCCGATAATAGTCCTATACTGTATTGATGTGTTCTTCCGTATAAATAGCCTTTTTACGACATCGAGATGGCGTTCGCGGTCGTTTTGTTTAGTTTTTGCGATTTTGGGGTCCTCCCTCGGCGGCAGTCGTAGATGATTGCTCAACAAGTTAACTCCACCCCCGGACGCTACCGTTACTGTGCAGCGTGTGGACCAACACTTGAGCGCATCGCCTATGACGTCGCGTTATCGTATTCAGGGTTCGCTAGAGACCAGTATCATTTTGTTGTGATTAAAAAATTGTCTGTGGGACGATATGTTCATGCGAATGCTAGTGTGCCCACCGACGACGTCATAACGCAAAGTTCGCCTGCCAGTCTGGAATATTCCTACCCCTACCATCAACCTCCACGGAGGTGCATTTGCAAATTCATAAACCATGTCAAACACATTTTGTGCCCTTTTCGAATGCACGTAAAACACGTGGAGCATCGGCATTAGAAGCATACATATTACGACTATCCTCAAGTGCAGGATAACCCTCCACCTGCCAACCGTATCCAGGCTCTCAGATGAACTGATAGGACGTTCGTCATAATTACATGTATTCCCCACTCTAAAGGAATGGAAAGCTGTGAAAT
>JASFDH010001541.1:0-14360 GCA_036937195.1 Nidularia pulvinata
TCGCGTGTAAAGCGGGCGGTCTGTTGTATATCGTTCTGTTCCATCCGAAGGGTGTTCAGGACATTGGGAGCAGACATCGGGCTTCCCGGTTGATTTGGAGTATCGGGCACTGAGTCAGTGTTGTTAGCATTTGACGAGTCAGGAGCAGGCGGAGGAGGTAGGCGGGGCATGAGGGCAGGGACCGGAACAGGAGGAGGCGGAGGGGACGGTAGATTGAGAGGTAAGAGATATGCATGTAATCCAAATTGCTTCTTGACGGCATTGAAAAGTGCACCAGCTCTAAGGGAGGCATTAAGGATATCAAGACAACTGGTTTGAGAAGGTGACATACTCTTCATCGGAGAGAGGCGAATTCTTGGGATGTATAATAAGAGTATATCGAAGGATGTTGGGATCAACCCATGCAGGAAGTTGTATGACCCGCGAATGGAGGTCGGAGATGGCCTGGAGAGGGTTTGGCGCGGTCGTAGATACGGCCAGAATAACTATATAAATCCAGAACTGTCAGGCTTTTCGCCTAGGGATCAAGTCAGGGAACGCACTGGCTACAGGGTGATTCCATCCCTCCGTTTTGGAAGGAATATGGTCACCTTCCGCGCATCTCCTAAGTTCATCCCACCAAGGAGTCCTCACTGCCTCATCTCCGCCTCTCTCCGCGTCCTCGACCCACTTGCGGCATCGTTTGCTGATGCGGGCAGCCATCCAATCCATAGTACGAACTGCGCGTTGTTCTTCTTCTTCGCGGCAAGCATCTTCGATTTCAATTAAGTCTGAAAACCTTAGTGCGAAAGAAGCATGGGGTATCGACACGAGAGAAGTGGATCGGGTTGTCACTGAGTAGATATAAAAGAATCAGGGGGTATTAAACGAGACACCAGCTAAATAAGTACCTTGAGGAAGGGGCGAAAACGACTGTAGAATACTAGGCAGAGGTGGCAGCGAGGAGGATTGCAGAAGTCGAGTGAGATCTGGGGATGGCAGAATACATATGTGAGGGCTCAGAGACGAGGGTAAGGGAGGCGCCATGTGTAGAAGAGGTGGTCTATAAGCAGCAGTACTTTGAATACGAGTACTTGAATAAGATGCTCTATGGCTCTAATAGTAACTCTGCGAGCCGCGTCGTCGGCCAGCGTAGACCCTGAGCGCGCACAGCAGGAGTTTCATTCACAAGAAATATTCACACGGTCCAAATTATTATTACAAGCTCGAGAATTTGTACTGACGGTACTACAAAGACTTGATGAGGATCCACAACCACGTTACGTTTACTCCTGACTAGAATCCTCCACCCCACCCACCACCGTCGCCCATGAAATCGCCCCCTCCGCCTCCGAAGCCGCCTCCGTCGTTGAATCCACCGTCCATCATGTCGCCCAGAAGAAGTCCACCAGCTAGACCTCCAACAAGTGGCAGAGCCATCCCGCCCATCCCGCCACCTCGACCGCCCATGCCGCCCATGCCTCCCATGCCTCCCATTCCCATTCGCTGAGGATATGCGCTTTGGGGTGCCGCGTACTGTTGTGCATAGCTGGGCTGGTTCATCCTGTACATACGTTGTTGCTCCAACTGTATGATGGAATGCTCCTTAGTACGTAGTTTCCGGTGAGAATTCATGCGAGTCTTACCATTGCCTGTTGCCGTCTCTGCTTCTCCTCGATGTTTGCAATAGCTTTATCTTTGAGTTTGCCCAGGAATCCCCGTTTATGTGCCCCTTTGGAGGAACCTGCAGCTCCTGATGATGGAGTGGGTTCTGGGGTGCTAGGACGCCCGCCATAAGAGTGGCGACGTGACTCGTACGGGGGCGGAGACTGCATGGAGCTGGCTGGTCTTCTACTCGTCATCTTCTCCCGTATATCGGGATGCTCCTTGAGGAACTGTTCGTCCTGGAAGGGATGGACCCATATCGCGCGGGGCGGGTTAGCCTTGGTGTCGACCTGCACAACTATGTTCAGTAATTGAGACAAGATATTGAACGAAAGTGGAGTGCTCACGTAGAAATCATGCGAGGATTGTGGGTCGAATTGCTTTGCCCATCCGTAAGGAAGGGGCATCTCATTGACAGGTGTGGACATTTTAGAAAACGAATATTTGTGTTCTCATCTAATGCGCCTAGGCTTATATAGAAACGATACGCATAACGTGCGTCATAGTGTCCACAGTTACCAACTAGTATCCGCATTTTCGGATGCTTATCTCCTCCTTCCGCTGTCAGGTGAGAATCGTTGCGCTTGCAAAACGGGTAGTTTTCTCCCCCAGGGCTAGATGCGTCCTTTCTGGACGACCTTCGTGGTGTACTTTGGGCCAAGCGAGCCAAACTTCGATCATGTTTTAATGCCCTTAAGCCACGATCTTACTATTTTATCATTCATCTCGGGGCCTTTTCAAGCCACTCAGTGACATCTAGCTGAGGAATGTTCCATTCTGAGAGGTTTTCAGGCTATTTTGTGATGCTTGTAAATGGAAGTGAGAGGGCTCTGAAGCCACACTGTGGCATATGGATGTGCGGAAACGCATTTCCCAAGACGGCAAATGGAACGCCCCTGAAGTCACGTTATGGAATTCAGGGCCGTATCCCCCCAATTCTTTGGAGGAGATGGACTTTCTTAAACAGAATACGATTTTTACTTCGTGGTAGGTAATATATTATGAGTAAGCAGTAGCTACAGCATGCCGAATATTAGGGAAGCGGTTTTATGGGGATTTATAGCATCGTTAATGCAGTATTTATGATCGTGGTGGGTGCATGATATTCTCATTGCCATTAACGATGTCGGGGAACTGGAGGAGTCCTGATAATAGAGTGCCGATCGTTATGATGTCAGTCTTCCGGTGGCTGTGCTAAAGTGGGGAAGATGGTCGGATAATGACTAACTTATAGGATGTCACACAGGTGACAAACGAGAACATCGCTGCCAGAACACCGCCGGCCCAGCATCTCACTGACTTTTTCAACGGTTTTGCAAGTTTACCTTGAAAGTAGTCGTGTCAGGCTGTACTATGGTACGTACATAGGATTAGTCCTACATAATATCGTGCATCATAAAAGAACCACGTGTACGTATGGATCCAGACTCGACGGTCGCAACAAATGTCAGTAGTAGAAACACACCGTAATAATTAAGTTGAGCGGAGAGCGCGTATAACTTCATCAATTTTCTTTACCTTCTCGTCTGTAGGCATCTGTAGAAATCTGTCAATATGACATCGAATAGCACGTTCAAAATACAGACGTCGTAGAATGAGTGCATTTGGTTTTTGCGACGATCGTCCATAGCTTGTTGCGCAACCACGTCCTCGACGAAGGCGTGTGCATCTCGCCCACCTCCTCGATTCCCTTGTTTCGTGCCTCGTTTACGCGCGAAATCTTGCCGTTTGTTATTTCTCTCTGGTCGTCGTGGACTTTGGCGTTTGTAAGGCGCAGCCGGTGCTGCCTCGCGTCTTGGCGACGTGGTCTCGTCCAGCCATCCGTTTGTACCACTCACCCCCCACCCATTACCCCCGACATCTCTTCCCCAATCATTGTCGCCTCCGACCACTCCCCAGCCATCCGCCCCAGCGTTCTCTCCCCATCCAGTGGCTCCCCCTCCTCCATTTAAGCCCTCTCTCCAAGCACTTCCTGCATTCGACCATGCATCTCGACTCTCCCACAAAGTCTCGAGGAACTCCTCCAGCCTCAGCACCTCACCCTTTTTCGCCGCTTCTACGCCTCTAATCCAGAATGGGACCATGTCATAGACATGGTCAACATGCACCTGCTGCTCCCTCATCTTCATCTGGTCGATTGATAGTGGGGGGACTTCTTGGATAGGTGCCTCCCATGCAGCAGCATCCGTAGAACGGGGTTCCCACTCCCATATCTCGGGGACTTCTATATGGCGAGCACGATCTACAGAGATCCCAGAGAATGTCGAGGAACAAGACATCGTGTAGGTAGGTCTTGCCAAACGCTCAATTCAATTCCTCGAGTCGATATGCGAGGAACGCGTCAGAGCTCACTGTAGGATTACACTGCTAAGTTGGGTGCTGTGCACTTGAAGGTAAGACTCTCACAGTGAATGAACGGCTTATATGCCTCTGGTATATGCCAAATGAGGTAGATGCGGAGATCAGATGAACTTCGAGTGGACGGAAAGAAGAGGAACGTTGGTAGCTTTTGAACTAGTTTTCATGACAAAGCTTGTACATAAGATGCAAAAAATTTAACTACGGCTGTAACTTATACACTGGTACCACTATGCTGTTCGCTGTCCTTGCTGTTGTACACAGTGAAGGATTTTGGGCAATAGTCAGTGCTTCAATCCTTGCGAACA
Organism: Nidularia pulvinata; assembly: GCA_036937195.1. Lineage (NCBI taxonomy): Eukaryota > Fungi > Basidiomycota > Agaricomycetes > Agaricales > Nidulariaceae > Nidularia > Nidularia pulvinata. Next base: position 4,311 of record JASFDH010001541.1, read on the forward strand.
ATCAATTCAGAAGGTGCCTATTTATATTCGGAATCAGTATTCAATACTTCGCGAAGTCCTTACATAGCAACGCTTTACACACGCTGGAGAAATTCCATAGAAAGTAGTATATAAAAACTAACAATTGTTGTAAAAAAGTGAAGTACAATGTAAGTATATAGCAGCGTTCGTAGACACCGTGGCTAGGAGGAAACAGTACGTGGATATACCTAATTATTCTATCCGATTGCAAATATGTATACATGCTTAGTTTACAGATGAATCTAACACATGTCCGTCAGCTACAACTAGGAAGTCGTAACAGATTTCTAAAAAGAGGAACCGGGAAGTGGATCTACCCATGTCCCATTGGGCCATAGCGTGGCAGGCTTCGTGAAATCAGCTGTCTGAGACCCAGAAGTGTACTGGATGAGGGGGAAATTGGTCATTAACGAGACAAAAATGAGCCAACAAAGTGAAAACGTACTGCAAGTCTGAAGAAATGTGGCACGGTCGCGTTGAAAGCGGCCAGAGAGAAATTAAGAGCCGGCCCAGCGTATCTCTGAATATCATCTACCAACAGTGCGAAACCGTCCCAGGAGTCATCGGGAAGCGCGTCCCAGAAAATCGTCTGATTCGCCAGGGATATAGACGCGTTGTAATTCGTTGAGTTGGTCACGAATGAGGGCAAAGCAGATCCCACAGCAGCATCTCCCTGGAGCTATAAAACCACCTTAGTGTGAACAGCGCATCACATGCGAGTAGGCAAACACCCACCTCCGCAGCTGTTTGTAAGATCGAATCTAAGCCAAAGGCAGCAGCGCCATTTAAAAATAATCCAAGTAGGAGGCCTTGGTAAAGAGCCGACAGACGGGTAGGAAAGGCGGTTGCAGGTAAGCCTATCATGGCCAATATGTAATGATGGAGCCGTAGCTCTAAGCCAGGTAGGAAAGCCAGGACAAGAAGGATGAGGCCGCCCGAGATATACCATCCTAAATAATGCGAAAGCCAGCCCGTCTTCCGCGCAACGCGCATCTGGTTAATTGCGAGTATCGTCACAATTACAACGATGACAACTAGGGATGTAATAGCTCCAGACCGTTTTGAAATATCGGAAGCAGTCAGGCGGCTGATAGGGAGTTTGTCGAAGGTAAGATTGTTGAGAACGCCCACCCAAAATGGCCCCAGATACAAAACACAAGCTTCCAGTGGCGCATTTGAGAAATAAGGTAACACAAATCGGAAAGCGACTCGCCAGAAGCCGTAGGCTATGAATAGGACGGGCAGGAACGTGCCGAAGGCGACGTCTAGTTTGGGAGGAGGACCTTGTGGCTGTGAAAAGAGCGCAATGTGCCAAAATCCTATGCACACGAGACACCAATAAAGAACGATAGGTTTGGGGCGGAGGACGACGAACAGGAGACAGGTGATCAGGATGTTGAAGGCAAGCGCGCCGTTCCGAAGGTCGTCGCATTGCCCAAAGGAACTGCTACCGAGGAAATTGTAAGACACGGGGAAGACGGATTGGAAGCCAATCGATGTGAGGCCGTTTGCCGATGTTGGGGTGAAATTAGTGAAATTTCCAAGGAGCTGCAGCGCTCCACATCCTCCTCGTGAATTGGAAATAACACCTCTAATAATAATAACAGCTAAAATTAGCAAGTAAATAAATCATGACGTGGGATAAAAACACACGCTTGTATCGCGGCAGCACAGATGAAGCTGTCTCCTCTGTAGGTCCCATTTGAATCGCCCCCGCCAACGAGTAAGGGCCGGAAGGCGATTTCCTCGTTTCCGACTGTGCGTGGATTCTGTAATATAACACCGCTGCATTGTGCCGGACAACGGAATTGGAATATCGACTCGTCGAATGGCCCACATAGTTCTCCGTTAAGCCCACACCCATTATTGGCGAGCCAGTAAGTTGAGGTGCATGAAATAAACGAGTCGGCAGGGGTAAGAAAGGACTGGGATCGGGAGAAAAATGCGAATCCAATGATGTACACAGGAACAAGGAGCACAAGCAACCATGGATTGGTGAGAAATCGAGTGTGCTTGACGATGCTGGACTCGATGGGCATCACAACACGCCGCCGATGAATGTCAGCGTTAATATCCAGTAATGGTTTGGGTGCTTGGGGCTCTTAAGCAATAATGTACGGGTGAAAGTAATTAAGACGTACGAGGTAGTTCAGTCCGTGGTCGCGGCCCTCTGATATAAGCTGCTGCTCTTTGCAACTGAAAATGAGCTCGAGGATAATTACTCGCAAATCGTCTAGAAGAGCGCGACAGCCACGATCCATGCTGCTGGGGAACGTCGGCTTCGTCTTCCCGGACCGGTGGTGTGAGCTCCTCTAGTTCCAAGCCTCGAGTTAAGCTGAACAAGGAGCCATCTTGATCGACAACCTTGCGGGTTGAGGAGGCAGACGCAGCACTCGATGTTACATTGTCTTCCATGCCGGCGGGAGTGTGCATGGGAAGCAAGTGGTCTGATATCAAGCTTGGCCCAGGTCCCTCGGTGGTAACCACCATTTTAAAGCGGGTCAGGTTGAGCACGCGAGCACCCATGCGTACCGCTGTTGTGCCGCGGGTCTGCCGTGTCGATTACAGTTATTAGTAATATCATTACCAAAATAGGTAGCGGCTTCAGGGTACAGATAATTGAAGGGAAAAGGCTTTGCTATCAGATAAGATAACACAAAAATACAGCATCTGTTTATGATTTAAAAGTATGTACTGTACAGACCAGATACGGCTGGGGCAATTCAATTTATAAAGGTCCTTCTGCAAACATTCGTTAGAGCATCAAGATAAACATGTGTTATTGAGAAAAACGTACGGTAGTCGTAGACAAAGCGTGCTTCAATATCTTCCCCCTTCGGTCCAGTGAACATGAGATGTCGGACGTATCTCCTCCCATCATTTTCAGTTTCTTCGATACCCCATGTCTGCGAACATGATAAGAAAAAGACATCGACAAGGAGCTAAAGGTGATTGGCGTGTACCTGATTGGCGATCCATGACGTTCCGCTCTTGGGGGTATCACTTTCGACGTATGACTGGACGAGGCCACGCTCCACCGTGTCAGCACTCCATCCTTCTTTCAGGTACTTTTCATCCAGCTCATCAACTTTAACACGGCGAGACTTTCCAACGACAGCACCGAACAGATGGTCTTCGTGAGCTCTTTCCGTCCAGTCAAGCGTCCGGTTCTCGGTCGTGCCTGGAATTCCGCCAGTAATTGTTTGGTCGATGTCGATGCGCTCGACGCCAGATTCATCCTTGAAGTGCTTAATGTAGAGAGTAACGGTGCCAAGACTGATGATCTTTCGTTTCACCCAGCCGACGCCCTGAAGCATTAGAATGGTGTCTGTTACGGGGTCGGTGAGGGTCTTGTTCTGCAAGATGGACGGTATGAGACATTTTGCGAATGTCACGCGAGAACAGATTTCATACCATGATGAACTTGCCAGTGATGTCGGAGATGGTGAAGTCGGCAGGAACAGACATGGCGATAGGTGTAGGATGCGGGGTTGAGTAGGGGTATTCTGGGGTATATGAGCTGGGGTTGAGTGAGATATTGCGTTGCGTGCTTTGTTTTGAGCAGTTCGTGAGAATCACATGGCAGGTAGATAGGCTTCATGATCGGGAAGATAACTACGTGCCAATCATATCAGCGATCCACGCACGTCTGATCAGCAGGTCCGTTTCCTTACATTCATCCTACTGAAATATTACCATTTACTCGCGTGTAACGCCCCCGACGACGCAATTCAAGCGAACGCGACTCTGAGGCGAGACGGGCCAACCAGAAAATAATCAAATGCAAGTCGTCCTCTCCGCCATGATCCCTAGCAACACGCAGCACCACACAGATCAAGCAATCCACTGAAAATCCCAAGCCATCCAAGATCCGTTCTCCCATTGCTCTCTTCTCACATACCCCATCCCAGAAATATATGTACTCCTCCCGTTTTCACGCGTCTTTCGAGCCCGGAGAGAAGATGGTAATTACTTTCCAAACAGCGTCCTTCCCTCTCTCCCATGCCTGAGGTCCTTTGGCCTCATCACCACCAAACTCGACCATGATCCCATCCTTGGACCACTCGCACCATATCCCGATAGATCCGGAAGATGGGCCAGCCCCTCCGCCCTTCCGATCTGGTTCGCCTAACGTCTTCACAAAGTCCTTCCCAGAGGTATCGGGTGTGACATCGAGCTTTGGGGGCCTGGTAACAAGGTTTCCATCCTTGTCCTTGACCTCTGCAGTAAGTACAAGTGACAATGGCGTCTGAGGAAACGTCTTAAACGCCAGTTCGGCAGTACGCGACGAGGGTCCTTTGGGGTTGGAAGTTGAGGACTTCGGGACATTGTACACATCGATGCTGTCTAGGACAAGACTTTCTTCCCTCAACTCCTGTCCCGCTTTTGGGTTGTACCCATTTTGTGGAGAGAATAGAAGACTTATACCAAGAGGGTAGTAGTTGAAGTAGACAGCATCCGAATATGGTTTAATTTCTGGCTTCGTCTCGTCAGTCCTGCCGACCAGAGATGACAATGACGCGATGTAGTCGCGCAACAGAGATGACGAAGGATTTAAGCCTAGGAGATCCTTAATGTTTTCGTCCTGAACAGAAGAGGTCGACATGGGAGATGAGAGCAACAGTTTGGCGAAGCGCGCACCACGTGCTACATAATTCGTCCAGGCACGTGAACTTCATCCAAGGAAACGTTCATTCGGGACTCTATCTTGCATATCGCCTTCTCCGTCAAGAAACACCAGACAGCTGGCCCTGCTATGCTCAATCCACGCTGCCCTTCTCCTTGATATCTTAGCGGCTCTTCATTCCGCCACTCTTTCGCTCTTGAAGCCATTTCCAACAGTCCCAAATCATGGCGACAACAACCGTTAGCAAATCCAGTCCCAAAGGCCAACAGAATGCAGGAATAACGGGGATGGCTTCTCGAATGGCATCCGTCGTGTTGCGTTCACCCATTACTTTACTCCGGGCAATCCTCTCGAGGGGAATACGTGTTCTCCGGCCTTATGCTCCTCAGATCATCCCAGCCGTCGTCTTTATCTTCTTTATTCCCCTCATTGTGATTCTATCACTCTTGGCTGGCGGAATGGTGTGGAGAAGTCTCACCGTTGGGTGGGAAGCATCTCTGTATCTGCAGTACGGGTACGCATCTCGTCCCTTCTCCCAGAGCTTCCTTTCACGAATGATGTTCGTGTTATTAGAGACGGTGTTCCCCCATATGCATACGCGAATCTACCAGCGTTTGTTCCTCAGCAGCGTTATGACATCTCCGTCCACTTGAAGATACCTGCAACGGAATCTAATCTTGCTCTCGGAAACTTCATGATAAGTCTAACGTTATCCACGTCGTCTAACAAGACTCTAATTTCCACACGCCGTTCTGTGAGTCGCGTCGCTTGACTATCTCTTCCACTGCTCAGACTGTATTTTAATAGGCTATTGCCGTTTCACCTCGCCCCTCAATATTTTTAAGACGCTCTAATGTCATAACAGTCGATGTACCACTGGTATCTTCGTTCATTTCCGGCACGTCTAAGGTGCTGGCATATGCAGAGATTGGCCGACGCGACGGCTGGAAAAGCATCGGGGATGGCCAAGGCCGCGAGTTAAGCGTCGTGTCTGCATCCCTCCGCGGTGTAGCCATTCCTCATGGTATTCGGTAAGAAAATACAATCATCTCACCCTTAGTACGACTTCTGACATGTTAATTCAGTGGTCTTGCAATACGGTTCCCATTCACCTTCTCCGTCATCTCGTCTATGACTTTCCTCATGATTTTATCCTCGATGTTGGGGATGTGTATCGTACCTATAATGCTACCATATCCCTCTCCTGAAAGCGACAATGGTCCTTTGGATGAGAAGGTGAAAGTAGAGCCGTCTTCTGCTCCTCCACCACTTGAATCTACCGACGAAGATGACGGCGATCTCACCAAGATTCCGAGGCGTCGGAGGAGCAGCAAAAGGGTCGGTTTCTTTCACTCATGTGCTATTGTAACATACTGAAAACTCTCCGGCAGAAGCTTAAAACAGAAGTGGGAGAAACCAGCATACCCCCTGCGGATACTCCTGGTCGCCTTAGACGTCGTGCATCCAAGCGACTGGATAGAGGGTCGGACTCTGATTCATAACAGATACTGTACTTTTCTTCATAAACTATCCCTTTGACTTTTCGCCGATATTTTTCGTGGCATGCCTCATCATCTGAGAGTCATCTCACCTGGGATTTCGTTTCATCCTTAGCAACTCCCGACGACAAGGATCACACCTGAATACACCGTGATAAACCCAAACCCAATATTTCCTTTAAATCCAATATACAAAGGCCCTTTATTATTCCTGCTTTTCTGCCTCCTTTTCTTTCACTCCTTCCGCCTCTTTTCCTTTCGATTCTTCCTGTTTCCCGGTATCTGCGGTCTTTGTTTCGTCTGTACCCTTCGACACTTTCGGTTCTGATACTTCCTTTAATTCTGTTTCCTTCTCGACCTTCTTCGTCTCCTTTTCCTCCTCTGGTGAGAGATTCATGCTGCTCAGACCTTTGACCAGGTCCCCTGCCTCATCTCCATCCAGCCCAAGATCGGCCACTAAATCTCTGAGTTCGTCTTCAGTCACCTTTACCCCCTGTAGACCATATCCAGAAAATGCCGTGCCGGCATCGAACTCGCCCACTCTCTTATTCACAGGAACGCCAGCAGTTTTCCCTCTTAGCGGAGATGATTGTTCGGCAATGATTTTCTTCCTCAGGTGTTCTGGTGTCATTTGCAAAGGCATAGCGGCCCCTGGTACACCGATTGGTTTGGGCGGGGGAGGTGGCCGATCATCGTCATTGGGATTCCATGTTTCTTTTAATCGAAGAAATGTATCAAGTTCTCCATATTCCACTGCTTCTTCACTAAACCGGCATTAGATTTCGCCTGGAGACGAGCTATATAAGCTGAGTACTCACAAGTCCGTGAATGTCTAGAGAGATATGGAGCAATTATTAGATGAGCTGGAACATCAAAATGATGAAATCGTACACCGGGAAACCGGCCACCAACAAGAATCCCTGGAATTTGTTGCTTATCTGACAGAAAGTGTTGAAACAAGTTAATCACAACTTTCAGCATGAATATGCTTTACCTAACGGTGCTTTCCGTTTCCAGAGTCGTTTTGCTTCCTCATCCGAAGCCAAATCATATGATGTGAACGGTATCTTCTTCACCTGGAGAATGCGTAAAAGGTATTCTATGCGAGTATGATCAGGCTGATTTCTAGATACCAGATCAGTCAGGAGCCACCTTGACGTTGGCGCAGAGCCGGCTGCGACGCGATGGTGGTAAGAAAGACGGAAATTGGTGGAGAGGGCATAACTTTGTGCTATAGTGTAAGGAGGTTCTGGAGGATGTGCCAGGTGGTCGTGGTCACTAGCAACGTTTGTCTTGGGCAGCGGTCAACCTGCTTTAGATCAAGATCCTGGATCGTTGTCAACCCGGCCGATCATGAATTATCTCGATCGCGATCATTGCTAACTTACGGCCATCGATCCCACCACCATGTCTCCCGCAGATCCTGCCCAACTCAAAGTTCTTGTTGTCTGTCTAGGCATGAACCAATTGCTACTTTCTGTACTTCCGAGATTCAGAACATAATACCCACTCACAGGCAATATATGTCGTTCGCCCATGGGCGAGGCCGTCCTCCGAGATGTCGCCAAAAAGAGAGGTGTGGACATTGTCGTAGATAGCTGTGGCACAGCCGGATATCACGTTGGGGAGGAACCAGATGAACGGTGCGCTATTTCATTTACTCGTGAGACGATAGTTTCTGAGAGTTCGTGTGTCTTAGGACTGTCGCTGTTTGCAAAAAGGTGCCTGGCTCATGCATATATACCATTCCAATTGGCTCTGATCACAGACGTGTTCCGGCGAACAGCATAATGTTCCTATCGACAGCCTCGCTCGCCAGGTGGCCACGTCGGACTTTACGCAATTTACGCACATCTTAGCCGCTGACGAGAGCAATTTGAGGAATTTAGAGCGAATAAAGCCTGGAAACACGACGGCTGAAGTACGTCTATGGGGCTCGTATCTTGACGGAAAGCACATCCCAGACCCATATTACGGTGGGATCGTATGTATCTCTTCGAATGGTCATCTTATTCCCCAAATTTGACACGTCGGTGTTTGTAGAATGGATTCGAGAAGGTTTATCAGCAGTGCACATCACTTTCGAATGCCTTCTTAGATGATGTTCTTGGGAAGGCAGATTCAACGAAGCCTTAGAATGTAGATAATTGGGAATATACATTTGCCGGTAGATATTTTACAGGTGCATGATACCTTGTTACGTCGGAGTCATAGGCACGCATATGATACCACATATGGCCCGACCATTTAATGGTGGGTGGGCATATCTACAGTCGCCCTGTTGCCCACTGCATCCTCAGCCCTCCACAAGCTAGTCGTTGTCTGAATAATGGTCAATCTCTTGTCACTTGATTCTCGACATGAATAGACCAGTTACCTTGTTTTGGGTATAGAAGTTAATACCACTCTTGCCGTAGAAACCGATGTCGCCCAAGAAACTCCCCTAGACCGAAGTTTAGAAAACAAGAAAAGCCGACCAACAGCATACGCACCTTGTTACCGCTCCAAGCAAACATAGGGAGCGGGACGGGAATAGGCACGTTAATACCAATCTGGCCAACATTTACTTCTGCTTCGAATTTACGAGCAGTCGCACCGGATTGTGTGAATATGGCAGTTCCATTGCCATATCTGTTCTCGTTGATAAGGTCAATCGCGTCGTCGAGGGTTTCTGCCCGCAGGACTATCAAGACTGGTCCAAATATCTCCTCCCTATATTTAGTTGGTAAAAGGATATTCACTGATAGATAGGATACAAGAGAGCCTACCTGTAGCATTTCATCGAAGTACCTGCTTCGATGATGGTGGGTCCAACAAAGTTACCGTCGGGGTACCCCGGAATCTGGATACCTCGTCCATCGAGCACAATCTTCCCTCCGTCTTCCTCAGCGGAAGAAATGAGACCAGTCACTCTAGCCTTTGCAGCGGGAGAAATGAGAGGTCCACTAATAAGAAAGTATATTAGTATTTAGAGACCATCCAAGGATTGAATATATAACTTACAGATCTGCTCCCTTTTCGAAGCCACCGTTTACGCTCAGTTTCTTGGAGCGTTCAACAAGCTCAGGAAGCCACGATTGAGCCTCTCCGACCAGGACAGCTGTTTTGATGTCAGCAGAGCATCTTTAATATAATTAGCGCTTATATGGACTCACTGACAGACACTGCCATACAGCGTTGTCCAGCAGCTGATAAAAACAGGTTAATTTACGAGCAGAAGATATATAAAAGTGACACTTACCTCCGAAAGCGGCACCAATAATGGAGTTCAGAGCCAGATTTTTGTTTGCTACAGGTAGTTTAAATAAATGGTTTTTACGCTAGATCACGCCAACGTACCATCTGGCATAAGAACGGCATGGTTTTTAGCACCCAAGTTGGCCTATACGAATACGGCCGTAAATATTTGTCAACAGCTCAAGTGCATAGAGAAATATGTTCTCACCTGCACGCGTTTGCCGTTCTGCGTCCCTCTAGACATTTTCATAAGTCACAAATGACCGACGCAGTTAAGCGGAGTTCACCTTTCATAGATGTGTTTTCCGGCGCGGTCGCCACCTACGAAACTGATCGCCTTGATTGCAGGATGATCGCAAATAGCATTCACGGTCGGAACTCCCCCGTGAACAACATTAAGGACCCCGGCGGGTAAACCTGGAAATTAAATTAAATTAAGCGTGGAAACACTCGGGGTTGATAGCATATTTATTGTTACGGTTGCTCACCTGCTTGCTGGCAGAGTTCTGCAATTATCATAGCTGCGCCAGGATCACGCTCTGAAGGTTTCAGGATCAAAGTGTTCCCTGTCACGGCAGCCATTGGTATGGTCCATAGAGGAATCATCCTAAAATTATTAATGAGTTATAATACAACAATAGAGGTGATGAATCTACGCTGGAAAGT
>JASFDH010001542.1:0-14350 GCA_036937195.1 Nidularia pulvinata
TGGGTGGCACAGCACATAAGCTGAAGCCAACGTCCTACATTGTCTAGCGTCTCTAGGTATCATAGGACTCGCTCTTCAGCTGTATTGTCCTATTTGTCCAGCCATGTTCGGGTCTTGACAAAGGGCAGAACTGTTGAGTCCCACAGCCACTGGCCTGTGGTTGCAACCGAGCCACTGGTGCTTCTTCCATGCATCTTACTTGCTGTCTCCCACTCTCTTGCCACCCTGGCAGCAACTGATGCTCACAACAACTGCCTCTACTGCATGCACCATGCCAACTTGCACTTCCCTGAGACAGCCATGCACATGTTTAAACTAATCTAGCACCAAAGTATTCAACAGATTGCTGTTTTCTATTTTAATGCATGTTTTGAAGCAGCTTCTGACATCTTTCTTGCCAGGGCTATAGTCAGTGTTACATCCCTGAGACTTGCAAGTCAACCAAATATGTAGTTACTAGTGCGTGAGTTCTCAGCTAGTCTCCATTTGGAGATCCTATCCAAACTACCCCTTTTGAGTCTGTTCATGATGCATCCAGGTCTGAAACATGATTGCAGCTGTTTAACATGGAAACATGGGAAGATGTGACATGTAGGCCTTGCCCCTTGCTGCTGTACTGTTGATCAATAGCCCCTTGGCCATAACAGTGGCATATCTGGCTGGACCCTTTGTGACATCCTTTCCTGAGATTTAAATTCATGTTTATATATGCTGAATGACATGCAAGAAAATATTTGCACTTGACTAAATGCAATCCTCTTCTACTGAGCAATTATGCATCTGTGGCTGCTCATTCTATCATCTCAACACATACTCTAACCATTGCCAGAGCTGCAAAAAATGCAAAACTAGATTAGAAGATGCAATTTCAAAGGCCCTGGAGGTATCTGCAGCACAGAAGAGGCAATAATTAGCAACCGACATCTTAACATCCTTGTTACTGGCTATTGCTCCTTCGACACCCCCTGCAACAACTAGCACATTCCCTCAACCTTCAGCAAATCCTGATGCCCTTATGGAACCAGTAAGCACCTGACACCTATTTAAAGCGGCCTCTCAGACTTTTATCCCTATCTGAACGAGAATGCTTTCCTTCTGGGAGACTGGTTTTAGAATGGCAGCACCCAGAAGAGCTTGGAAATTTTCCAGCATTTGATGGACATTGTCAGCAGCCCAAGCTTCAATCCAACCAATGTACATAATGTGAACTGGTCTAAAATTAACAGACAACTAGTGGCCAGTGACAATCCTAATCATGAATGGCTTGATGAGGGTGTGAACTGGATTCAATCTACCATTAACATCAAAGTGCCTTTTCACTGTAGAACAGCTAATCCTGGCATTCAGAGCTACACTGTTCCCCACTTTTACCATCGGCCAATCACTTCTGTCATTAGAGAGAAGTTGCTGCAGGAAAAGGACCACCAGCATTTTCACTATGTTCCTTATGAGCTTAGATGGAAGCCAGGTGTGGACAAGGCAGATACAAGGGTCCATGGAGAAATTTTTACTTCTCCAGCATTCATCAAAGCTCACAACACCCTTCAAGAGGCTCTGAAAGAAATTGATTGTAATTTAGAACATCAAGTCATTGCACTCATGTTTGCATCTGATGCCACTCAGCTTACTTCTTACAGCAATACATGTTTATGGCCACTCTACCTATTCTTTGGGAATGAGTCACAATATTGTTGCTCCAAGCCAACTCTCCATCTATACAATTATATTGCTTATTTTCAAAAGGTGAGTCATTTATTCCATCCTTCTGACCATACAACATCTTATGCCTTGAATATGCATAGCTACCTGACAAATTTAAAGACTTTGCAAGTGGTAACTTTGGAGGAAACAGGCCTAGTCAAGCTTTCATGACTCACTGTCAGCATGAACTTCTGCATGCACAGTGGAAGGTCTTGCTTGATCAGGAATTCTTGAAGGCTTATGAACATGGAATGGTAGTGAAATGCTTGGATGGGCTTGAGAGACAATTTTATCCAAGAATTTTCACATACACAGCAGATTACCCTGAGAAGTAAGTGTCAACCTACCTGATCAGGTTTTACTGACTCAACTGCATGTAGGATTATGCTTGCAAGCATACAAAATCTAGGAGGATGTCCTTGTCCTCGATGCCTGATTCCAATGGACTGCATCTGCAACATTGGCATGCCTTGGGACATGATCCAGAGGATCACAAAAAGTCGAGTGGATAATTCACATCAAAAAGCTGTGGTTCAATCTGCTAGAGAGATCATCTATGAAAAACATTACTCAGTCAATACACCAGGAGTAGAAGTGCTTCTAAAGCCAGAATTGCTAGTGCCAACTCAGGTTTGCAGACTTTACTGGTTCTCAATTTGCTATGGACTGATGCTCTATTTTTCTAGAATGCCTTTTCTGAAAAACTTGGCCCCCTTGGATTTAATATGTTTCCTATGCTCATTGTGGACCTCATTCATGAGTTTGAGCTTGGTGTTTGGAAAGCTGTTTTTAAACATCTATTGTGTATCTTGGAGTTGCAGAAAGGCAGCCTTGTTCATGAACTTGATTGCTGGTAAGTGGCTGGTCAGATTCCACTTGGGAAATCCTTTTTGATGCATCGGTTGATCAGCTATCAACAAGTTCTGGCTTTTGGTAAAAACACTATCTGGCAGTTTTCAAACAATTCATCAGAAATGAAACAGATAGCTGCAAGAGACTTTGAAGATCTTCTTCAGGTGCATGCTTGGGAGATTTAGCATCAGCATGGGGCTCATATCACATTGCCAGTGTTTGCTTCTGGTATTTGATGGCCTTCTTCCTGAGAAACATAGTGCAACAATCATGAAGCTGCTCTTCATGCTCTCTCACTGGCATGCACTTGTGAAGCTCCGAATGCATACTGATAATACTCTACAAAATCTAGGCCAAGTCACTGAAATCCTTGGTGAACAACTTTGATACTTTGAGAAAGTCACCTGCACTGCCTTTGACACCAAGAAGCAAAGGAAAGAGTACGAACAGTGTCAGCATAGAAATGCAAAGAAATCAAAACAAAAGGGGGGATCTGCAAATAGAAATACAAAGCCATCCACAACAGAAAATGAAACAGAAGAAGCCTTGCATAAAACCTTTTCCCTTCGGACCTACACTGCACACTCTCTTGGTGATTATGTGCGTACAATAGAGATTTTCGGAACAACTGACTCCTATTCTACTGAGCAAGTGAGTGTTTCATGATGTAAAACGAAATAAGAACTAATTCCTCACCTAAGGGAGAACTTGAACATCGATCTCCAAAAGCTCGATATTTAAGAACCAGCCAAAAAAAAATGTGACCAAACAGATGGTGCATATCGAACATCGAGAAACGCATATTCGGCAGCTTCGTTGCAATGACATGGAGATTGAAAACAACATACCCAACAACTCCAGCATCCATTATCACATTGGAAAATCTCAAAACTTTCCTATTAACATTTTCGGGTTTCTAAAAGATAATCGTGACGACCCTGCCACAAAGGCAATACTTTCTTCTATATGTCCTATATGAGAATTTTTTTGCACTAATAATTCTTGCAGAGTTCCGCTATCTATGGTCGGATTGTGCAACGGAGTCGGGAATGAAAGATGTCACCTGACCAGTAAGGCATCCTCATCAAGGATAAGCATCAGCACAACTTGTGCAATTACATATTGTAACGAAAAATAGTTCATCTGAATCAAATCCTAAGGGTCAAGTACCTGTGTTGAGATTTAGTCGCTGAAGCGCTGAGGAGCAGCATGTTGAAATGACAATATCAAGCTCAGGACATATGAGAAAAACGCAGTGAACTGGAGGTAAACGTGTAGTGTATACAGTACAAATCGGTGTCATTAAGTACATATTCTCGAGCCAAAGACAACGTAATAAAACTAACAAGATAGAGGCATATGAAACTACTAAGCATTAAGTCTGCATAATGATGGCTGAATAGTAAGGTGAGACACATAGTACTAAATACAGTAAGCTTGGATGGGAATTGAATCGTTTGTACTAACCAATATTCCAACACGACGCACTCACCGAGAGAAGATAGGCACGTCTGTAAGAAACTAGATTCGAGATCGCAGTCTTTAGAAGCTGAAAGACTCGGTTAATTAGTTACCTGGATACGAGATCTAGGAATACAAAGATGCTATAAGCGCATGAAAGCAATAATAAGTAACCAAGCTTACCTCAGTCTTTAGAAGCTAAAAGACTGAGGTTAACAAGACTAAAAGTTCTATTTAACTAAAAGCGCCCGTAGTGAACTACAAGGGGTACGAGACGAAGTAACCACATTAGGATAAATAATGAGAGCATATGGATTTGTGCTTCGGACAGTGTAGCACAAATTCCTAGAACTACAAAAGAAGTTAAGTCGAAATTGAATAGCCATGAGCAATATACAATACAAAGGAATGAACAATACTTGATACATAGTGTGGGCATGAATGTCGAAATCGAGACTAGGCGAGGACACGGCATTGATGAGGGCGCGTCGCGTTTGGGATGTCACGGAGTTTGAATCTTCCAACAACATCTTGCCGTTGGTATTCACGATTTTGAAGAGTAGCATTGGTGCTTGAGCATCACGACCATGTCCTAGTCCTTGAGATCTATACATCTTATCTTATCGGCTCACTGCCATGTGTAACTTATCCTGAACCGACGACCCGCTTCCTTGATCGGAATCTAATGGTAAAGCTTCCTCGTCTATCGCGCAACACGCGCTTGCCACTAGGTCGAGAATGCACACTTTGCTGGAGTGCCTGGATCGCACTCTGACGTGTTCCACTATGCTTCCGTGCTGTCTCTCAGTTCCAGCACATTCTGCTGGAGTGCCCCGCATCGCGCTATTGACTTTGGTCGTCGTCTGCTGGATTACCTCGGGCATCTCGCATATTCCAGTACACCCCGCTCGAGCGACCGGTGATTGATATGAATAAATAGATTGGCAAAATCCCCATATGTGGGTGTCTTAACGCGGCATGCCGGTGGATTGAAGTCCCCGTATGTGAGAGTGTTTTTGCACGTGAGTATTTTTCCACTTGCTTTGATGCATTGCACCCACTCAACCGCGCTAGTGTTTCTCTTCGGGTATCATCTAGGGTCGCTCTCCAGCGTCGTTCCACTCCTCTCCCTCGCGTTCACGACTGGTCGTTGTTTATGCCTCTTTGCTGTGACCTTCGACGTTGACACGCACTTACGGCTGGTGAGCGCTTTGTAGAATCGACACGCTCACAATACAGAACCGGGAGGCTTTCGCTCCTCGACGGTTTTGCTTTGTAGTACACATTCCATTTCCTTCAGTGTTGCAGTCCCATATTCCAAGAACGACTGCAAGGCATAGTTTCGGTTTGACTCCTACACTAACTTCAGTTGGCATTTGCGTACCGTTTATGCGAGTATCCTTTCCTGTCGATTTGACTATCACTACTACAGACTATTTACATTAATATTCTTGCCTGATACCGTGTGAACAAAACGAAGACGTGCCGTCGTGTTGTCGCGTGATTTTAACCTATCGTTGGTACACTCCGCTACTCTCTCCCAACACCATTTCTTGGATACAATGCTTCCTCCCACTCCTCTTGCAGCTTGCATCCAGCGCCTGCGCACGCTATTCCAGTCTTTGCCAGAGTGCTCAGGTTCCCCGTCTCCCGGGACTAGGACAGCCTTCCATGGAGTCTGTCTCTAGCCATCCTCTGAGGCAAGATCGATAGCGGAAGATCTCAGCAGCGATGCTCCCCAGAGTCAACTTCAGGAAGACGAAGAGCCAGAAGATGAAGAGCCTCACCAGGAAGAGCCTCTGCAAGTTTCTCCTCGCCATCGGGCTTCGTTCTCGCTCGCCCAGAGCTCACTCCGGCTACCCGCCTCGTTCTTGCTCGCTTCCTCGCCCACCTCCCTCTCAATTACCTCAGCCACCCTTTCAGCCTTCTTCTCAACCGCCTTCTGCCACAGTCCTCAAACGCTACAACCTCATTACCAAAACCCGCCGTATCGCCGAAATTTCCAGGCTACGCCTTCAAAGCTCCTCGCTCTCCTCACCGCCACCGCCACACAAACATTTCCGAGGTACATGAACTGACATTGCTGACACCAAAGTACTTGGCGCGTCATAGAGCAGACGTTCGGGTACGCAAATTGGAAGTGGACTCTCTGAACCGTCTCCTTAACCCTCAACTTTTTTCTACAGTCTAGATAATATCGTCCTCACCATAGCTAGTAGTCCTTCTTTCGACTTGATCGACTAGATCCATGTGCCAAATGCATCAAGTTTCTCGAATAAGCATTCGATAGCTTTATTCAGTACCTTTCTCCCCATCCAAGTTGAAACATATGATACAGGCGCAGATTGTAATCCTTCCTCTCCTTTATCTTTAGCGCGGTATGTTGAACATTCCTCAAGGCTAGACATTGCAACTTCGATGTTCGTCGGTAGATCCTTCCAACCCAGATTTACGGCTCGGGACTCGTCCCTTATGTGACATCATAATTAATGAGTCGGACGTACTCTCCGCCACACTGGATCTGACCATCGATGAGCCAGCCTTCTATCTCTCGACTATCAATATTTCTGATGAACTCTTTCTTCTATGCTTAGACCGTCTTTGCTGCAAGGCGCAATCTGCTCAAAATGTACACTTGCTTCCCGCATTTATTTTTATTTGATTCTTTTTCTTATTTCTACATATATTCCTTCTGGTAAACGCCTTAAGTGACATCATACCTCTGCGGTCACACCGAAGCCTAGCCAAGACCTCTGTGTAAGCAAACATCTTGCTGAAGTCATTTCCGAGAACGCGGACGCATACAAAGGAGCCGCGTACGGTATCTCAGGGCATTTACATTCCATACTGCCAATCGAGAAGACACATGCAAACATCCGCCGCCACTACGGTTGCCGACTGGGGCCATGGTCTGCCCCACCCGAAGAGGTAGTTGATCGGGCGGTGTCCTCGGGTCCTGGCACCGCGTTACTTCTCCGTGACTATATCGTCCATATATGATATGACACGAATAATTTTATTAATGTCCTGGCGATACCTTTATGTTCCAGCTTGATGTATATGCATCACTATTGAAAATATATGGGGTGTTGTTTTATTACAAGTTTAAATAGCTCTTATGGTAAGAGGTGTACCAAGAGTAAATAAAAAAATTCATTATCTGGAGCGCAATTGAAACCATGACCTCCTGCCTTCCATCACACAAACTGCACAGCAACAATCTACTACAACACCAAGACAACACTTATAGTGTATGCCCTGTTATGGGTGTTACTCTTTCAATGCTGACATTTGGCCCCATCAAGTTTCAACATACTCCTGTGTGTTGTATATCATAGACTTGACTTAACAGGCACATTCGACATTTGGTGCATACAATCCATGAGGTGAAATAAGTACTGTAATCTGAAATGCATTTTATGCAGCATTAATTAAGCTTCACTGTTTGATTCATGCACTTGGAGTATTTTCATCGAACAGAACTTGAAGTTTTGACTAGGATATCGTCCTCGAATTTGAGAGAAAAGACGACTTGTGGAATATAGAGAAGGTAAAATTGAGCAAGTTAATTGATAAATATACAACAGATGCAGTACCACCTTTACAAAGGTGTCCGTTTTAGCCTTTTTTGCTCTTGTAGCCACCCAGAGCGTTACTGCATTTTTATCTTCCCAGAGTTTGCTTTGACAGCCTGAATTTCAGCCATGATGGCCTGTGCCTTCGAACCTTGCTTTCTGAACCGAGTTTTAGAGGTGAAAGATTCTTGGAGGCTTTCGTTTGGTGGTCGAGGCAAACCTAAATGATATTGTGATGCATTATCCTTGTATCCAGATGCAATATCAAGAATATTTTACTTTTGGAGAAATGATTCAACTGAGCTATTGCTCGGCCATCCTCTAAAACCTTGCGAGGAATTGATTCAGTAGGTTCTAAAAAAGAGTGCTGCATTGTCAGCGAGAGATTATGAACAGTACAAAAACAACAACACACTGTAATAATCGCAGCAGGCATTGCACAATGACTCCTGTAGTTGGGAATACACGATCGAGTATGTTTTGCATTGGCTATTTTCCTGTTAATAATGAAGGTTTGGACGAGAATTAGTATTCAACAAAGATTATTTATGTAAGAAAAGGAAACGTGCACGTATTGCCTGCTTCTCGATGGCCGACTTTCCTTGTAGCTCCTGGCACTTCAAGCAGGTGTCATCGTCATTGAGTAAGTCAAATTCGACACTGCAATCCCTGCAGACCGGCATATTAACCCTGTTGGAGTATCCAACCTCAGTAAGGACATCAGGAGCAGGATAAATGTACAAGGCGATGTGTATGTTACAAGAAACAGGGAATTAGCGGCTTCGAGCTTTTTAAACATCTCTCCAAAAACCTCCAGACCATGGTCCTCTGTGGCTACATACGACCAACAAGTTTCAAAGAGCACTAGCCGAAAGCTTTCAGCTATGTAATAAGCACGTGAAATGAACTACTCCATACCTTGAACGCTACGTAACATGCTCCATCAATACTCAAAACTTAGTGGTGTTGCAGAGCGAAGCCCCTACTGAGTTGAAAGACTGACCATTCCATTGACAATGACATAATTGCTATGATAGAAGATGATAACATACATATTGCCGCCATCGGCAAAGATTGCCAACGGCCAAGAGTGTATGCCGATGTTTGGCAAAGGACTTGTCACATACTAGCAAGGAAAGGACCCCATCGCCAATCGCGATCACTCCTCATTCAAAACAGACCATGGCCCCAGTCGGCAACCGTACGCCACTGACTTTTCGCTCCATTACTTATCAGTCCTGTCATTCTTTCCCTGTCTCGTCGAGTAAATTCTGAAGATATCGAGCTTTCTGACTTCCCAATTAAAGAATCTCTGGTTTCCTTAATCACCGAGTTCGATATGTTCGTTTAACAATCATTAATATGATCTATTTTAATTCACGGAATCGAGATACCCGTTGCCGACAGGGAGTGTACGGCACTGTCAATAGATATAGGTGCGATCGAGGTAAGCTGCAATTGCTCCGGATCTGAGCGACTTGCGGGACTTGGTATATCCCTCAAGAATTGTATGTTCATTACAAGTCTGCATATCTGGCATATATCTTCCAGTTAATTTATGTTATTTATCGAAAGTAACAGAAAACATACGCCAATAGATAGCACTGACATGAATATACTGTTCGTAAAACGGACATCAGTTCCAACGGTTCCAAGCGGTAGAAATATCTTACGAGTAGAAAACGTGTGACATTTGCTCCACCAATAAGGAATAGGGAATTGTGATAATAAATAGCGCTGATATAAAGGCAGGTTTAGTAAATTATGTGTGCAGATAGCTCATGCGTACCAGAAATGCCAACAAACATCCATGAACCATCGCGCACTAAGACATCTATAATGGGAGTTTTGGCCCATCCATCTCGAAGGGCGTCCTTGTATTTCCAGAGCGTCATACTCCATATTATCAACTGATTGGTCACGACAGTGATTCTGAACGAAAGCAGTTAGTTGTGAAACATGAATCATATGAAGAGCAAAATGACACACCCGAAACCGACGACTTCAACTGGCGTGGAATATACGATGCATGCGTTATCATGCTGCATTTGTGGGACAGTTCTGATAGCTAAATAGATTTCTACGCCGACTTCTAAGCTCAACATAAAGCTTAAGAAAGCGCGAACACCGAAAATTCTATTATAAAGTGCATATACTAGATTGGCAGAATCAACAAAATTTACCTATGATAGAAAGAATGGTTCCAATACTTGCCTCGGAGCATAAGGACAGCTTGAAGTAAAATAACAAGGGAAGACATTGTGATCATTTGAAAACATGTCCACATTAAGCAGATGCCAGGCTCAACTGGAACCTTCGACAGCACCACAGAAACTACCACGAAGTTGACACTTAAAAATAAACATTTATGATCAAAAACTTTGCAGAGTTTGTTAAACAGCTCTGCTACTCACATTTGAACACCTGCGGCAAAATAACGAGAGAAAAGATAGGTAAATTTTATGAGCTTGGAAGAATTTCTGAATCATGGTACCGAAAGCTTGCGCTGTCAATGTAATGGTCTCTCATAGATGAGCATCGGAACGTACTTCCAGATAAATCTATATTCTTGGCCAGAAGTCGTAATACCATCTAAGATTACAACAACCAACCCTGCCACTGTGTATTGTCAACGACTTGAATTTGAAAACCGATGATACAGGACTTACAACATGAACATGCTCGCGTGAATGGTGCTGTGGATGTGTCTAGAGAAACCATAAACTGAGGCTATAACTAGTGGTGGAGAGTGAACCCGGCGGTGGAAGATGAAATGGGTGGAAGCAGCATGGTTACCTGCAACTGCTTTATGTATGCATATAAATGCGGTTTTGCGGGAGATAAAGACCGAAACTGAGGAAAGAATCAGGGTTTCAGCTATATCTGCAAGTGCATATAGATACAAGTATTACAGGGTCAGGGTCAGGGTGTAGCCTTACCAGTTTCGATACCGGATCCACAAGCAGCCGTCAAAAACTCAAATGTATAATACCGTAAGCAATACTGACGTAGTTAGGTATTCATGTGGACTCGTGTGATTGAGTTTATGTATGTATATGCCATTAGGTGGGCGATCGGGACGTAGAGAAGCCATGCGTAGAATGAGGATACTATGCCAGCGAAATGCCAGGGTCATATGAGATTTATATAATGAACTAATAGTAAGCGCAACGGGAAACGGGGAGTTCCATGGATACTGGCCAGACCCTCATGGACTGTGCTGGCTGCCGGTGGATCGTCATTCGGCAAGCCTCCAGCTCGATGGCTGCCATGCCAAATAGTAGCAATCCAATGCGACGCGTGTCGCCAGCGCTCATCGGCGTCGGCCATCTCACGGCCTCACCCCTCCTCATCCTGCCACATCATATAATCTTCGCGACCCTCGACTCTTATGCAGACGACTTCTCGCCCTCACTTTTGTCCCAGGCTGCGCCATGTCACACTATCACCACGCCGCTCTTGATGGAAAGAAAACGGAGTACGCACTCAACCTCATGTCGAGCACTCTCAATCTGCATTCTTAACGTCCTCGTTTCCCCACCACGAAAGGTAGCCCACCTCGGTCTTTGACTGCTATTGCCCTAAGCTTAAGACATGTCTCGACTCCACCTGCTTCGCCTCTCCCTTCTGCCGCTAGACTCTGCCCACCTGAATCTCGAATAGCGTGCCTGCTGTCCCTCTGCAACTGTGCGCTTCTGAAACTGTGTCCCTCTGCAACTGTCAGTGTCAGTGCTAGTCTGATCCCGCCTCTCATTCACATCCACCGCCGGTTTATCAATCCCGCTCACCGCGGACCTCCTTTCAACAGACTGTCGAAGTTCCAGTCCCGCCGTCCCGCGTTTTCCATGTTCATGAATGAAGAAACGGTCACATTCTTCACCGAGTACGTCTCTGCGCCTATTCGTCCGGCCACGTAGTTCTGACACGTTTTCCCTTGTGCCAGCCCCCCTCCCCCATCCAGGTCACATGGCACCGCACGTCCAAATGGCAATGTTCTCCGCCCCCAGGGCACCTCCCATCCCGTCGTCCCACGCCCTCGCTAGCTAGCGCGCCTGTGCTACTACTGAATGATGCCCCCGCATGTGTTCTGTTTGACGTGCCATCCCCATTGCCGTCGCCGTCATCTCCGATATGTAGTACCTGGGCAGGTGAAAGGGAGGAGACGCTGCAGATCTTACGTCTATTCCTCGCTGTTGGAGATGCCACTGGGGAAACAAGGACACGTCCGAACGTAGGGAATGTATGAAGGACGGATGGCGAGATGCTGGTGGGCTTTCGCTGCGAATAGATGGCATTCTGGGTGGAGGGGTGTGCCATGTTTGGGAAGGCGATGCTTCAACGTAAAATAAGTCGGTGTTGTAATTGAGAATTTTGATATATTGAAACACACCTCCCTGTACGTCAGGTACTCTTCTGGAGCTATTAGTTGACTTGTGTCTAAATTTAGTGTCACATTCTAAGCTCATTAGTTACGTTATGCTTTCGTGATAGTTTGAACTTTCTGGACTTCTTTTTATCATTACTACCATTATGTACTCCTTGCCAAATTCTCTGCTTAACCCTCCCCATGAATCATATTCGATCGCGTGGTCATCCTGAGCGATGTGTTAATACCACGTGACTCATGTTGGGGGCGCTGGAAAATAGACGTAAACATGCCCGGACAATCTCTTCGCCCTCAACTTCCACCTCCCGAGGAACTTCACCGGTCAAGCTTATCATGGTAAGTTCTAGCATCGTTTCCCCAATTATCAAGTAATAAAGCCACAGGTCCCATTCACCCCTCACAGGCTCTTCGAACATCCAATACAGCCATCCCAGAAGCCCCAGGCACCTCCGCGCGTACATCCTTCATCCCTGCCGCGCCCTCTTCCTCCTCTTCGAATGTCAACCCCTCCTCAACGCAAGCACACACCTCCATGTCCCCCGAGCTCGAGCAAATGCTCACCATGCTGGCCTCCCACCGCTCCGTCCTCGGGTACCTCCTCATCACGCGCGGGCACCCGCACGGCATCATCCGCCACTCAGGCGTGGTCTTCGAGGGCGAACATGGCCGGCGGTACGCGGGCGTGATTGCGCGTATTGTGGAGAGCGTGCAGACGGGGCTGGAGGAAGTAAGGGGAGACGACGGACTCAGTGGCGCGGCTGGCGTGGATAGCGATACGGTGCGTTGTTTTGGTTTGGGGTTTCATCCATTTGATCGGCGTGTACTGAATGGTGGGCTTGCTCCTTGTTCAGGATGAGGTACGGTTCATGCGAATACGCACGAAGCGACACGAAATTATGATCTCTCCCGGTGAGTGACCACACTGCCAACTAATCGTCTTAGCGCCTGATCAACCCTGTGCCCAGACGACCGATATCTTCTCGCCGTACTGCAAGATCCCACAACATAACCTCCTCCTTTGTCCTGGTCTATCTTTTTCTATTTGTCGCTTGTGCTGTTATCGCATTCTGTACACCATTTACATACGGGACTCTTGGATACCAATACCATACGGCTTCACCTAATCGCCTTTCAATTATGACTATTTAGTGATCGCACCCTTGAACGTCAACCGCAAATGCTGCTCAAGTTTCCTTCCGTTGTAGAAATACTCTAGCAGCTCCATCTCGCTTCCCTAAGTTTAGCGATAATAATACTTCAACGGCTGAACTCGTTGCTTCTCCTCATGGAGGCTTTCTGTCATTGAAATTCTCCCGGGAGCCGTACAACATTGCAATTCATATCCAGACATTCCTCATCGCGGCAGATTTGTGTTTTGAATTTTTCTTGCCTCCTTAATCATCCTGTCGCCCCATCGCAGTCCATCGGTGCATTCAAGCTACGATAGCTCTACGCATAGTGGCATGCTACATGTAAAGACCGTGAAAATTCTGATGCGCGCAACTATATCTCCATGATAAATACGATAAACTACCCTACCAGTGACCTTGCCTGATAAAACTTGGCTTTTGATACTCCTTACTCGTTGCTCAAATATCTCAATTAGAGGTTTCATCACATCGCTCGCTATCACTTTGCAAAAATTGCTCCTAGACCATAGAAAGACGAGAGCGAAGCTAAGAGATGTACGTCATTTGCAAGCCATGAAACAAACTGACCTTGGGCTGGTGTAGACATTGCAGATCTGAACCAATAGTGGACGGCACCTCGATTTCGATGGTGGAGAAGTTGAATCCAGCTTCCCTGAATGCTGTCCGTCCATTCCATCTAGAAGAAAAAAAGTGAGCTCTCGGACTGTAAATTTCAATGGTAATTTGGGAACTTACCCTACAATGAGGGTTATAGCATAGGCTAATCCAGATGCTAATGTGAGATTACTATACCAAGAATGATCATGAAATTGATGACAGACATACACTGTGTCTCAATAGCATAAAACCCCATCCACCAATCTACAGTGGATTTTTAGATATTATCTCTTTCCTATCAAGCAAGAAATACTTACAATTTTCTCTGTTGACAAGGAACTATAAGTCATCAGATATGATTAGCATTCATATAACCAGACTTTAATATCTCACCATCACCAGTCCCTAAATGGCCAGCAAACTTGAAAGGATACTCAGAATATTGAACATGTTCCACAACTCAGACATACAGCAATCACCTAGTCAAGAGGCCAGTTTCTAATGAAGAGCTGAGAATTGATAGAAGAGGTGTGCATCAAATGTACTTACGTGTCATGAATTCGCCTTATCTTTTGGCGATTATCATTATCTTATCTCTTGGACTTATCACAGGAACATCTAATCTT
>JASFDH010001543.1:0-14344 GCA_036937195.1 Nidularia pulvinata
ATTTATTCTCCCTATATCCGTCAGATAGAGGTGCGTATATATTTTTATTTTATCCACTATTTATTCCCTCTAAATGCAGGGGATATAGAAGCCAGTGTCTGCAGTGACTGAAAGGATTTGTTGAAAGTCTCCTCCAAAAACAACAGTGACTCCACCAAGATGTTGATCATCTCTGATGTCCTGGAAAGAAAGATCAACAGCTTCCTGACAAAATTGATCTTGCATCAGAGCTTCATCCCAGAAGATTAGATCCACATGTAAAATTAGCTCAGCCAATAGAGTTCCTTTTTTGATTCAACAACTCTTGCCATCAAATATGACAATTGGAATTTTAAAAGTAGAATGTGATGTTCTGCCACCTATAAGCAGCAATGCAGCAATACTTGATAAAGCTACACAGAGAATTAATTTGGCTTCACCATGAAGTAGCATATGGTGTTGTAACAAAATGTCTTTTTCTAGCTGGTCCATGGAGGAAAAATAACTGCATTGATAATAAGGTCAAATGCATGTCTCTGCTCTGCATTCAGCAAGGGAATCTGGTCTTTTGCCTTTTGCCTCTGTTCAGCACAATCATAAGCTAACTGCTCTGCAATTAAATGACTTTCATTTACTTGGCCCCAGACAGGAGCTGGCTCAGGCATGGGAGGAAAATCTTTAAATGATTTGCCAGATTGCCTAAGAGCTTTGTTAATAAGATAAAGGCCATAGTCATAGATTTGTTCTTCAGTTGGATTTTCAATACCCTTTTGAATAAGCTGAATATGTAAATCATCACATATATGTATTTTGAAGTTGTTTCAGAGTACATCAGGCTCTGATGGTATACAGTCTTTCAATATTGTTACAAACAGAGAGCACAATTGATAGCCAGTTTGCATGACAGCAGCCTCTTGCAGACATTGTCTCCACTCACCATCATCTTCCAAGATTCCTCTTGCTCTGCATGCAGATTTGAAAATAGGATAATCAATTCCATCTACTGTTCATAGAGATGCAAATGATGTAGGACCTTTGACAACTGTTAGAAGAGTGTGAAGATAGAACCATTCTCCAGGAGAAGGATGAGCAAAAAACATTCTCCCAATAGCAAATCCCCTTTTCCTGACTTTCCATTCATGCTTTTTCAAATCCCAAATATATTTCTGAAGGCATAATCCAACAATTGTCAATTATAGTACCATTCTCCTGTACAAAAGTGCACCTATTTTCAGGCCTTTTGTAAAGTGTGCATCCATCATGTGCAAGTGATGTTTCTGGTTGGAAATCCCTTGGAAATCCCTTGGAACATTTACTATCCTTCATGCATAAAGCTTCAGGATTTGCTTCACCACATGGATTGTGAACCATCAGCTTTGTGGCCAATTGATACAGGTGTGGTTGTCACAAACTCACTTTCCAGGATATAGCCCAGAAGGTTCTGGGCAGATAGAGTGTGCAAGGTTACCAGGGAGAGACTCCAGAGATTCTGGGAATATCTCTGGGAAATGCATTCAAGTGCTACCAAGGTAAGAGAGTCAAGATGGGTGATGGCTTCAGCTTATGTGCTGCGCCTCCTTTGTTTGTAATGCTCAATTTACAAGTGAGTTGTTTCAGATGTAATGACAATTGATACTCAACTTCCTGACCAAAACAGCCCCACCAAGAAACACTGCAACACTGGCCTCTAACACTAACACTATCCCCCTGCCAACACCCACATACCTCCTGAATAACCCCACCCAAACCACCTCCAACCCAGACCCTGTAACAAACCCACCCAACCTGAGACAGGTCCTACCAGCTGACATGACAACCAATGCCCCCTCCAGGCTCCCAGGCTAACTAGTAGGAATAGCCCCACCCTGTCTGGATAGCTGCACTCTTTGAGTTTGCAAATGCAATAGG
This sequence comes from Nidularia pulvinata, assembly GCA_036937195.1. Classification (NCBI taxonomy): domain Eukaryota; kingdom Fungi; phylum Basidiomycota; class Agaricomycetes; order Agaricales; family Nidulariaceae; genus Nidularia; species Nidularia pulvinata. The sequence continues at coordinate 1,888 of JASFDH010001543.1, forward strand.
TTGCTTCAAATGCACTTTTGGGTGCTTCACCCCATGGAAGCTACCTGAATCGACAAGCCACACACAGTAGCCCAGACAGTAACAAGAATGCCAGCCCTGCTCCCTCAGAATCCACTTTCTCTTTCTCACATAGATACATAGATAGTAAAACTCTAGGTAGTAAGGACATTGCTATCCTGAGCCAAACACCCTGACCTCATTACTAGACACATAACTCACTCATAGAAAAAAAACTACATACCATATACATACTAAAACAGTAGATACATGTCGCAACATAGAGCACTGCCCCATACAACTATAATAAAAGATTGAAAAAAAAAAAAAAAAAATGCTGTATCCATACTGTTGATCCAGAGATTATTCCACTGATTCTAGAATGGCCAGCCAACAAGCCCACCCTGCCCATCTCTGCTTATATTTTTCTGGATGGACCTGATGTTGCAACGGAAACAAAATCTGGGGTCAAATTCAATAGTTCAGACCCAACGCTGTTCGGCCCTCAACGCTACCGGCTTTGACATCTTTGGTATTCATATCCCGTACCCACGCATGAGATTTCTCATATATAACTCCCAAATGATATTATCAGGGGGTCGCGCGACACTTACCACTGGAGGAGTGCCGAATATCAAAACTTCGTGGCTCCCGGAAGTAGGTAACTTTCCTGCTGGAGATGCAACACTTTTTTTGCAGCTACTCTTGCGAACGTGGACGCCACTTATGAAAGTTGTCGTGAAGTTTTCTTAGAGGACAATAGTTCCCTTGATCTGGAATCTATAAACAAGAGCATGGACGATTTCATGCTATCTGTCAGTAAATCAGCTCTTGCGAAAGGTGATATACCCATCCCTTTTTGGGTGGATGCAGATATTCCGTGGGACAGACGGCAATGATATCGAACCATACCTGATTTTCAATATCATCTTTGTAGCAGGCGTCTCAATCCTTATATTTATGCTCGGTTTGGAGCATATCAGCCAACTGCATACCTTTCCGTTCGAGCCGGATCCTATATTGAAGATTATTGATGAGGAGAATCAATCCTAATACCTCATGGAACTTCGCACGGTATATTTACACTGAACTCTAAATTATACAGGGGTGCTATCTTTTATATGGAAGACGTTAAAAGGTGTATTGGCGACGTGCAGAAGCATAGGGGTAACAGTGAACTAGACTCGGAAGTGAGAAAAATATTGTACAGATTTTTCCGTCAGAACGTCGTTTGGAATTTATATAGGATGTTTTTGTGATGATGTTTAATATTTGAATTAAAGGCTACGCCGAGTGGCCTATAGTAGGCGCCTGGTGGACGATAAGTCAGGATCTCTCTATTATTGGAAATTGTGCTAGTCGAAGCTCTATGCTCACGGAGGGTCCTTAATTCGATCCTGGCTCGACTCTTAATCATTATATCAGAGATTTTTTGGTTGACGTGATCTTGGCGTTAGTCTGCCTACAGTGCTCGTTTAGTTCAGCTGGAGCAGAATGACGATGCTTAGCGGAGGCACCGAGGCTGAGGCTGCGCGCTGAGTGTTAAATGTAAGTCTTCCAGGAGCCATCAACTATTCTTCGTCTGTTATTATACATCCAGCATCCGTCCATTACGACGCATAGATAACCTGCTCGCTCGGACATGATTCCCAATTCATTCTCCGAGTATGGTTGAGTTCGAAGGGGCACACGGGTGGGCCTCAGGGTTGGTAGATCGAAAGCGAAAGATTAGCAATAGTAAATACAGATACAAGTTGCAATTGAGAATAACGCCGAGCGTCCGGGTAGCACGACGATGTACCGACCGACGCCGAGAACGATAATCCAACGATGTCCGATGACGCCGGCTCGACGATCCGACGATATCTAGCACGATGATGCACCAACACCTAGCACGATCCAACCGCATCTAGCCCAATGACCCATCGAAATCTAGCACGAAGAAACCGCTTCCCCGGGCAGCTTAATCGTCCAAATTGATCGCGCGCCCAAACTTGGCGTACAGCAGGACCTTGAGCTCCTTCATCTGCTTCTCGCAGTCCTCCGCCTGGGACGCGAGCTTGGCGACGCGCGTGTCGACTGCGGAGAGGTCTCGCTCGAGGCGCTTCTGTGCGCGCGGGAGTGGCATGTGCAGGAAGGCTTCGCCAACTTTGTACCTGTGGGTGGGGGTGAGTACGCGGAGGGAAGGGAGAGGAAAGGAGAGGGGAACGTACAGCACTGGCTCGTCCTCGTCGCCTAGTTCGAGCTCGGCGGATAGGTCGTCTAGGGCTTCTTTTTCTTGCTGGACGTAGTATCACGATGAGCAATCGTTGGCGGCGAAAGACACGCGACAACGCACTTTGAGCTCTTCGAGCTTCTCCTCGATCCCTCTGAGGCGCGTGTTAAGCTTCGAGAACGAGTTGATGCGCTGCTGATCCTCTGCATATCAGCGCGTCAACTTCCCGCCGGGGGGGAAGGGGGATGGGGAGATGGTGCGCACCCCAGGTGACCTCAGCAGTGTCGTCGTTCTCCTCTTCCTGCTCGAGCTGCGTACATTATATCAGCCAACGCCTAGACGGAAATCGCACATAATAGGGCGCACCATACGCATGTTGTTCATCGTCGTGGATTTTAAAGTGACCGTCGGTGGTGTTGAAGCGCGAAGAGATTGCGAGATGGCGATGCCCAGATGATGATTAGGTAAGCAAGCAGAATTCGAGGTCTGGTGACGTCGTTGCCTTCTTCGTCCACCAGTGCCCACCACGCTGCCTCACGCTGCAGAGCAAGCCAATACGATGCAATGTATTGGGCGCTTTTTGGTGCACTTTGCATTGCATGTTGCTCAGAGCACTGTATTCCACTTAGACTCTTTATTGAGTAGGGTTGTGTGTTAGGACGAACGGAATGTTGATAACTTTGAGCGCCAGTTAGCTGCCCTGCGCCGATGTTGTTTATCCTTTGCTTCCTCAACATCTGAACAGCGGAGTGCATGTGAATTCTTATATACCCCATGGTCTGAGCATTCGCCCCGGGAGCGGGGTTGGTGCGACGCAGCACAATTTCCTACGATAAACCCGTCCAGAGCCACAGTTGCTAACCGATCGCCCCTTTCACACCTCCCCCCACCGCGTTCGATGTCGACCACACTAACAACCCGCACGAAGGGCTATACCGCGCTGCTTAAGGGCGGCATCACGTCCCGCCTCACCTTTGACACCGCGAAGACCCTACTCTTCTTCTACATCCTCCTCACGCAGACGCTCAAGGTCCAACGGCACCTCCGCGCTCGGGGGGTCATCGCGACCGGGAAGGACCTCTATGCTGCTGCGTCCCGCGTATGTGCTCCCATTATCTACGTTATTCACCGTCCACTTACACCGTCGTTACCCACAGTACGTCGTGCGTCTCCTCCTCCGCCTGCCCGCAACCAAAGCGCGCGTCGCGGGCCAGATGGACCAGGCCAAGCTTGACATCGAGAATAAACTTGTCCCCAAGGGCGCGCACATCGTACGGCACCTTTCCCTCCCCGAAGAGGGGCAGTCCCTTGAGTGGATCCTGGCGGAAATGGACAAGATGGACAGCGAGATGGAGAAGAGCGCGAATTACAGGCAGGGAAAGTTGTCTGGCGCCGTATACCGTGCGTCTCCCTTCCTCCTTTCCCTCCCCTTTTTCTCACTTATTACTTACTTACTTCGCTGCTCTCCACAGACGGCGGCGATGACCTCGAAAAGATCATCGTCTCCGCCTACCAGCGCTACTGCGTCTCAAACCCTTTGCACCCGGACGTCTTCCCCGCCGTGCGCAAGATGGAGGCGGAGATCGTCGCCATGTGCCTGCGGTTATATAACCACCCCGACGGCGCGGGCGTGATGACCTCGGGGGGCACAGAGTCAATCATCATGGCCGTGAAGACGTATCGTGACTGGGCGAAGGAGGTGAAGGGGATCAGGGAGCCGGAAATGTGAGTCTGCTTTCTTTCTTGTCTGTCCTCTTGTTCAACGGTTGGATATTGATGGCGGTAACATAGGATTGTACCAGCAACGGCACATGCGGCATTCGACAAGGCCGCGGCATACCTCAAGATCAAGGTGCACACTATCCCGGTGGACTCGTACACAAGGCGCGTCGACATCAAGCGCGTCAAGCGCGCCATGTACGTTCTCTTCCCTCCTCTCTTCCTCTTTCCTCTAACCTCCCTTCCTCGCACAGCAACCCCAACACAATCATGGTACTCCCCCCCCCCTTCCCTTTACCTTTTCCCCTTTACTAACCCCCTCTCCCTAAAATCCAGCTCGTAGGCTCCACCATCAACTTCCCCGACGGCAACCAAGACGACATCCCCGCCCTCGGCCTCCTCGCCTCTCAATATAACATAGGCCTTCACGTCGACTGCTGCCTGGGCAGCTTCATCGTGCCGTATTTGGAGAAAGCCGGCTTAGCAGAGGGGGAGGAGGGGAGGTTTAAGCTTGTGCCGTTTGATTTTAGGGTGAAGGGGGTGACGAGTATCAGTTGTGATACGCATAAGGTGCGTTGCGCGTCGTGCTTTGCGTTTAGGCTTAGACGGATACTGATTTCTGTGGGTTTGGCGTAGTATGGGTTTGCACCGAAGGTACATTTTCCTCCGCTTTGGCGCATTTTACGAATAACATATTGAACTCGATTTCTGCAGGGCACCTCAGTCGTAATGTATCGCGACGCCGCCCTCCGGCGGTATCAGTACTACGTTAACCCAGACTGGCTGGGCGGGCTGTACGCCAGCCCGAGCATATCCGGGTCGCGGTGAGCCCTACTTGCTCCCACTTAGACAAGGGGACATACTCATTAGCACGTAATTTGTACGCAGACCTGGCGCCCTCATCGCTGGCACCTGGGCCGTCATGCAGTACATGGGATCCGAGTACGTCTTTTCCTGTCCCTCTCATACCCTACTCACCCCCCTCCTCATATAGTGGGTACCTCGCCTCCTGCCGCACAATCGTCACCGCCGCGCGCACCATCGCCACCGCCATCCGCACGTCCATACCCGAGCTATACATCCTCGGCGACCCGCCCGCCTCCGTCGTCGCCTTCGGGTCTAAGCACCCCAAAGTCAACGTGCTTGAGGTCGGGGATCTGATGGCGAAGCGGGGGTGGCATTTGAATGCGCTGAGCGGGCCGGCGGCGGTGCATATTGCTTGTACGGTGAGTGGTGTGGTCCTTTTGCGTTTTGGGGGTTTTGGTTTTTGTGTCGGAGTTTGCGGTTTGCGGTTTGCAGTTTGCGGTTTGGGTGTTCCTTTTTTTCTTTTTAGGTTTAGAGTTCGGGTTTGCGGTTTGGTTTCTTGGGGTGCTCTTCGCGTTGCGTATCACTGTGCATTCGTGCAGTTTCTGCTTTGCACTTTGCCAATGTCGATCTGATGCTGGAGAAGACACATCAGTAGTTTTTGGTACCTGCTATGCCATTTGATGGCGGACGCATTTCGCTCCACTGCTTGTTCTTCCATAACCTGGTGCTACTAGCTCTACCTTCGATTCTCTTTTATTGTCCATTTTCTTCTCTTCTCTTCTACTTCCTCTACTCTTTCTTGCATTCTTTAGCTAATCTCGGAGGTTTTGTCTATCTGCCGCATCATTTGATGGCGGGAGCATTCTGCTCTGCTACCTGCTCTTCCATGCCTAGGCGCTATCACCTCCTTACCCTATTCTCCTTTGTTATCTATTCCTTCTCTTCTCTTCTCCTTTCCTTTCTTCCTTTATCTCTTCCTCTTATTCTGATACCCTCCATTCCGGTGTTCAACTGAATCTGACGTCGACCCCAATTTTTTTTCTCCCCATATCTATCTATCTATCCGCCCTCGAATGAATCTTTGCCCCGAATTCGATTATGCATATGCTGCTCGACACCGCCATGACTCTTCTTCCACTGCATTTTATTCCATCGTCCGACGTGCATGCTCCCATGTCAACCGCCAACATGCCACTTTATCGCGCGTTATCTATGCTTGCTCCCCATATTTCTATTCCCGCCATCGATGGGCCGCCTCCCCCCCTTCTGGCGCACCGACCAATCAACGCATCACAATGATGACCGTGCCTATCTATCTGCTGATCTAAAACTCAAAACAACAGCGGCTGACGCTGCAAGTAGTCGATACATTCATCGCGGATCTGAAGGACGCGGTGAAGGAGGCTAAGATTGCGCCGTCTGGGAAGGGAATGATGGTGTCGCTGTATGGTGCGTGCTTCTCTATATCTGTTTTTTCACGCGATTTTGTTTCTTTGTCCTTTGTCCTTTGTGTTTTCCTTCTGGACTCTCTGATCTCAGTTCCTCCGATACCCTCTTTCTCGGGGACTTAATGACATGCCCGTGCGAAAAGGAAGCCATCCCACCGCCTTTGTGGCGATCCTCCTCTATTTTCGTCCCTGCTCCTTTTTCCCGCGTTACATCCACCCCGGGCTTACACCCCGACGCCCGTTCCGGTTCGCGCCTATAGTGCTCATCTTGGGCGCTCCGGTGACTTCTCAGTCCTTGCTATTCTTATCCAATCGACCCGACTTGCGCCTCTCCTGATCCCCCTGCTGTTACGTCGCATATTTGATCCTACATTGCGCTTGTGACCTCGTATTTCTGAGTGGGGCTTACACTTCGCTGTGTTCTTCGTTTTCTCTGTCACCACGCTTGGATTCTTCTCTTTCATCTCGACTAACCTGTACTTATAGGTCTCGGGAACTCAAGCCCAGTTGGACCGTCGATGATGGGTGAACTGGCAACGGCGTTCTTGGATGCCCTGTACAAAGCATAGTGAGGAATCGAACGCGATTATTAATGCATATGTACTTCCTTCTTTGTGTCAATATGCAGGTATTTTTCTTGATTTCTCGTTGCCTTGACCTGCATCAAGATCATGAAACAAAGTCGAAGTCGAAGTTCCTCAGTGTTCATCATTGAACTTTGCCCTGTGTATCAGATGTTTTAGCTTCCTTTTGTTATATCATATACCTTTCCTTGTGACGTTACCAGTTTCCATTTGAATCCTCAGTGATGCCACGACGGTCGCGGATGGTTGCACAAAGGCAATAGGCTGGAGTTTATTTTCACGTGGTGGGAATGTGAGTCTGCTGATACATCTAGTCAGTTCTTACCTTTCAGGCTGCGAATGATATCTTCTATATGTGTACATTTCGTTTCGATCGAAGGAGTTAAAACAAATGAAAAACAGTTTCTCTCATCTCCGAGTCAGAAACGGACGGATACACTTCCTTCACGATGGCGTAACCTCGGACTGTTCAAGCACATATACCAACAATCCAAATTTATGACAGCGAACTTGATGGTAAAAAAATCCTACTCCTTCCGGCCTGCCATCGGCTATGTTCCTAGTCAAGGGGCTGCATAGAAATAAGTAGGATTTGAGTTATCTTGAATCATCGCAATAACCTCGGGTCACAGTAACAACATAGAAGGATCATCGCCGTTGATGTGCACTTCTGAATTAAAACACGAGGATACCGGCCACTTACATACTTACAGAAAAGAGCGCTCTCTGGATGGTGATTGTAAATGGCATTGCCCTGCACCGATCAAACCTGGGAATCGGGGTTAAATTATGATAGTATCATGTATCATAATACTTGCTCAAGTGACGGTGGAATATAAACATGGGCCGAAGTAATATTGTCAGTACGTTTTCTACCTCTACACTTAGTGTAGCAATATCGTAAGCACAGGTAAGAAAATTCAGAGCACCACTCTAATACCGGCTACATAATATTGTCTGCAGTATAAATAATATCATCGGTTCGATGGCGTAGTTGGTTATCGCATCTGTCTAACATCGATAATTGGCGTGTCCCAGATGTACACAGAAGGTCCTCAGTTCGAGCCTGGGTCGAATCATATTTTTTATGCTTTAATACATTGGTCTATATCCTCAGGCTTAATGCATCTAGTGTATGTGTGAGAATGTAAGAGCTCTATCTTGGTAATACGAGTGAAAAAAAGAGGAAAGACTAATGCGATAAAATCCATTATGAAACAGGCTGTCAGCAGAAGTTTGACAGTCTGGTACTTGAGCTGATTCTTAGCATGTTCCTGAGAATATGAATCCGAGTTAAGGAAAATGCTTGATTCGTAGAAGTAGGGAAGTCGAAGCACTGGGAAGATAAGCTGTGTACAAGTATCCAGACATAGATTCCCAAGATCATGACAATATTATTGGAAGATGGGTTGGCGAGATGACGGATAGTCCTACCGGCCTCGGAAGAGATCCCTGCTACTATTCCCTGGTGTGGTTAACATATGGCAGATGGCCGCTGAGATAAGATGATCACGGAGGGAAGGCCTTGGAATCTGGATGGAACTTGTCAAGTTGATCCCGATTCCCGCTAGAGTGTTGGAAGTATATCCAGTCATGCCCGTGAAGCATTTATCGAGTACATATCCGTTGGCTCGTTCTCCATTGTGGGAAGAAGTGAAATAAATCAAAGTGCAAGAGATGCCCTTGAGAGTCCAGAAGCACAGTCTGATCAAATTTCTGCCACCGAAGAAAATAGGCGCGAGGAATGGTCCAGATATTCTGATCCCATCGAATAGTTTCATTCAGCACCTATGAATCAAGCGGATGCCCTCTAACGATATATCCATCACCGTAACCTAAAGCATTTCCAGGATCTTGCAAGTTGTGATGGTAGCTCTAACGCCAAGAACGCTATTCTTTGTCGAGCACCTGCACACTTGTCTGCCGATAAATCCGTATCGATATCTCGGTTATCTTTCAGGTTCTTTCAGGGTCAATGCAGGTCAGTGCTGAGAGATAAGGATTAATATGTGAGATAAGCGGGAAAAAAATAATTCAAGGCCGCGATAAGTGGCTCTCGATAAGGGAGAAGGCCCGAGTCCCGATGTTTTTTTTGAGTAGTAGGCAAGAGGAGAGATGACCTGATCCTGATCTGAGTCAGAGGGATGATGTGCTGTACGTGCTTGAGGAATGGCGCTGTGTGATAGATGGATATTGCGCTCCCAGAGCTGTACAGCAAAACAAGCTGTGCTGAGAGGACCGCGGTGAAAGCTGAAATGGTAAACAGGCACGCAACCTGCAGTAGTGTGTTATTTCATTCATTTACAGCACCGTTGCCTGCAGGTAGATAGACGCTTTCAATAATAATGTGCTAGCCGTAGGCATGTTCGAACGCGAGGCCGTTTTCCTAGTTATACGTATGCATCTGCTACATGTTACACCACCGCCTGGTGCACTTGGCGGTACAAATATGTTTCCAGGATCCAGGTGGTGATGATCGCCGGAACTAACAGCCGGCGGAAGGGTTCATGCAGGGAATCAAATTTCCATGGCTTCGTGCGCGCAGCTTGTGCCAGAGCTTCCTCAGCCTGGAAAATCAGAAACGTTCGAGTACGGTCCCGGGTCGAGTCCAGAAGAGAATAATGATAATATATGTGATAATCACGAAGCAGAAAGGCGCAGAGAGGAGGCATAGTCAGTCCAGGATCCAGGAACGTTCGTAGCTTGCTTTGTGTTAATTGATCCATCCGATAACCGTTAGACGGACGAACCTAAATCGAGTCCTGAAAGGATACCAAGCGGCGACAGTGAGATAAATGAAGAAAGCTTGTGGTTTTTTCAGCGGTTTGATTTTGAACCTTACTCGTGCTCGAGCACGATTTGGAGTATAGGCTCCTGATTTCCAATATATGTAAAATCAGAAGCCATGAGAAAATAAGTTGTGAAAGAAGGGCTCGTATATGGGAATAGTATTACCAGAAGACATCACCGTGCACAATAATTTGACCGGGCCCATTGCGTTGTGAAGTGCGATCGCCAAGCCCGGACCCAGGTCGTCCGAGTCCGAACGCGTGGCACTATGTCCTTCGCGCCCAACCGATCGAATGACGTCACCGTCGGGATAGGACGAAAATTTGTTGCGATTTTCGCCTGCATTTCAGGAATTGACGTTTGCGATGCGTTTGAGATGGGTCCGACGGTGGCGACTCGCGAGCGCTTGGTTGTCGTCGTCGTGGGGGCAGCTCGGGAGGAATCGGGAGATGTGGGCTCGGACTTCGGGCTAACCCACTTCGTGCGCCGTGGTAAGGGCGAGTCAGTGGTCACGCTCACGAAAAATGTGATTCCGCGATGTCGATAATTGCGTTAGTATGACATCGGGGCGGTAAATATAGCTTGTGTGTGTGGAATTGCGCAATGCGTGACTGCGTACTAGTATGTAGGAAGACTCATCCCTGATGTCTGACGTTAACTGTATACCCAGGATTAAACACGCCCTCAAAATGGAGGGTGGCATCTGTTATCGGGAGGGTATCAGTGCAGCACCACAGCGGTTTTTTTTTGTTCTTTTATTGCATATTGTTACCTCTGAATTCCAAGGTTCGTCCCCAAAAAAATACGACATATCAGCGGGATCAGGAGATCATGTTCGACGGAATGGAATATTAGTTTAGCATATGTACATAGTCGATCGGCGACCCCGGAAGCACGTTATAAATACATACACATGGGCCTGTAGTGGTGATATCGATAAAATGGTGTTGCATCATATCATCGTGGATTTGATAAAAGAGCATTGCCATGGACCTAGGACCTCGATACGGGAGTATACGTAGCGTTTATTGTGTTCCTGTGCATGGAATAGAATGAACGGGTGATGGGCGTGCTGTTCAATGTTGAAGTGTCCAGTTGTTGTTCTCCGAGGGATTGATGGTGTGGCGGAACGAGGACCGAACGGGTGACGACAGCCATGGTGGCAGATCTCGAGACCGGCCTGCTGCCGCTGGGCTGCGCTACATGGATGTGCAAGTGGTTCCGCCATGCAGACGAGAGTAGATTTTTGAAAGAACAGAGCAAAGATAAGCACGCAAAAAGCTAAAGACTAGAGTCGGGTACAGCAGAGAAAAGGGCTAAGAATGGAGGGCGTGTGCCGGAATAGGCAGGGTGGATCGGGAGGGCAGATTGGATTTGCGGATGAGATGTGACTGAGATGTGAGATCAGACCGATCCATTTTTGTGTATTTCCCGTTGCTCTCCGCTATCTTTTTGCGGACATGGCACACCTGCTCGCCGGCGGAAACAAACACACGCTGCCTTCTTCCAACTACCCTCATATACTCCTTCTTGTCCTAGTTTGTTCCTATCTTCTGCCCTGCCAGATCTACTACTCATTACCTGTGCGTTGCCTTTCTCCCATTCAAGTTACATTGATATCCTGATCCATTTCACTGCTTCTTCCCTCATCTAGGCATGCTAGGATGGCCTTTGTCTTGGCCCCGTCCACCCGTCCCTCCTCGCCCAGTCCACGCGAAAGCAGACCTCATATAGCCCATGAAGATGATGGCCCCTCCACCTCCACCCTCCCAAGAGTCAACTCAGCCCCCCAGCTCGAGGAGCACCAAGACGCTATGGGCCAGCACAAGGAGCGCTCCCATATCGAGATCCACCTTGACTCACAATACCTCCAGCTGAAAGGCACCGGGCCCGACGTCGAGCCAACTCGCCTGTCCGGCCATCTCACCCTCGTCCTCACGGAGGCGACCTCTCTCAAGGAGGTCACATTAACCTTCAGAGGCAAAGCACGGATACCTGTTCCAGCTCAAGACTCGTGCGTCGTCTCACACTTTCTTCGTCATTCCAGCTAACATTGTTTCACTTGGCGTGATCAGTAGCGGCTCGCTGCTCACCTACGTCGTGTGCAACCACGAATGGTCCTTCCTCGAGGGCGACAAGCGCCATTCGCGCACACTCAAGGCCGGGCGCCACTTCTTCCCCTTCCAGCTGCAGATCGGGGGTAGCCTCCCCTCCAGCGTCGTCACCTCCTGCTTCGGTGGCGCTTCCGTCGCGTACAAGCTGCGCGCGCAGGCGACCCGCCCCGGGCTCATGCAGAACAACATGCAGGCGATCGAGCCGGTGTACATCATGCGCTCCTTCGCGCACGAGGCGCTCGAGTACCTGCAGACGCTCGAGATCGAGAATACGTGGCCTGAGAAGCTCATGTACTCGATTATGGTCCCGCACAAGGCGTGGGCTGCGGGGGATCGGCTGACGGCGGTCGTCAAGTTTTCGCCTCTGGCAAAGGGGGTGATTGTGCTTAGTGTGACGAGCACGATACATGAGACGACAAAGGTGTATGCAAAGGCCGGTTCGCAGGAGGATAGCCGGATTATCGCGACGGCGAAGCACGAGATTATACATGGCAAAGCTGTGGAGGTGGATCTGCGCCCGCACTATTCTAAAGAATCATCTCCTACCCACCATACCCCTCCCCGGACTAATGCATCACCACCGTCATACAACAACACGCCTACCCCCGAGCCCGCAGACGGCGCTGCTGGACCAAGTACATCTCAGCTCACAGTTGCTGAAGAGCATCACCACAACCACCACCATATCTTGCACCATCGGGCTGCCACTTTCCCGTCCCCCGCCGCCAATTCCATCCCCAGCTCCTCATCCTCCTCCACCCATCCCTCTCCACATCCCTCGCC
>JASFDH010001544.1:0-14336 GCA_036937195.1 Nidularia pulvinata
CATGTCAAACAACATGGTTGTTGAACTTGTCTCTTAAGTTGTCAAGTTCCTGTTGAATAACCAAGGGCCAGATCCATTGGAAAAGACACCTACAGCTGAGCTATTGGTATCTATAATGCTCCATGAAGAACAAATATTATGCACTTCTGTTTCAGATCAGTCTTGTTGTAGATATCTAGACCAGCTTCATAGAAGACTTTGACATTGTTGCCCCACTGAAGACATAGTCATAGCCATCCACATTCAATTGTGATGTTATGAATACTTTGTAGAAAAACATGTGCAGGGAGCTCATCAATAGGAAGATGCAAACTGTAGACCTCCCTAGCACAAGACTATTACATCAATATGGAAATTGAAACATAGTACATGACCACAAACCTTAAGGAGTTGGCAAGTTCAAAAACTTTGCCTAATTTGCTTATACAGTCAGTGGTCATTTGTATACACATTCCTGATGGATAAATTCAGGGCTTACAATCTTATCATAATAGAAGCTGGACTGGCAATACAATGTACTGCCAAACTTCTCAACAAGATCCAGATACAGCCATGCAATAGAAAGCTTGAGTCTGTTGTTTTGAACCACCCACAAGCCTAACCAGCATCCTGACCACTTATTGTGCACACCCCAGATTGGAAATCCAAGGGCTGCCAACTTGTCATGACCATTGCCAGACCATTCATGATGGGAACACAGAGACACAAGCAGCTCACAGTGTACCTTCTTAGCTGTTGGCTCTTGAGCAGCAAATGCATCAGGGGCTTGTTTCTTCATTTTGCTAGTGATATAGTCTCTGCACATTGGATCAGACATGAGAAAGCAGTTGGTTCTTTCAGAGAGATTGTCCCAGTACCTTGTGAGCAAGACCCCTGTATCAGCAATTATCCCTTCACAAATCATGTGGGGTCCTTTCCCCCCTGTAGGATCAGTGGACATGGCATCTAGTACAAGCTGACATTTAACAATGCCAGGGGTATTCTTGGTTGTGATTCCACCAGCCATAAGGCCAAGCTCCTTTCAACAACAAGCTACTGTTGCCTCACTAGATGCAAAGTGAATAATGAAAGTAGGTAGTATTTAATTTGCACATATGACATTTTTAAGCTGTGATCTGCAAAGAGCAGCTTTGATATTGTCTTGCAATTTGTGATCCCTCATTGATGATATTCACAGAGATGGGCATGAACTTTCTCATCTGTTTTTGGTGCTAAAATTGACATAATCAATATCAGAAGCAAATTGAAGTAAATCACTACATACAACAATCACCATACTGGTTTGTTCCCTCCATATTATTATTTGTTGCATCAGACATGCTCAAGGATAGTGGTTTGCTTACTGGAGGTTACTTTGTGAAAGAACAATGTGTTGTATAGAATTTTATACCACAGAATATGACAAGCACTCTATATTCATGTTTTCAACATGTTGAGAATGCTGTCAAGAATTGACAGCTCAGAGCTATTACAGCCATGGCTATAACATCTATGCCTACTTACTGGGGATCTATTTCCATAATTAGGGTGAAGGTCAGGCTTGATTTGGCATGCACTGCTGCCTTGATGCTTGCAGCATGCACCAAAGAAAATGACAGAAGGGTTGCCTAGTGTTGAATCCTTGGGATTTAGGCCTGTATGCCAGAAGCACCAGAGTGTTGTGAATGCTAAACTGAGATTGAGAAATGAAAGCATCTTGAATGGCAAGTTATTGAATGAACAAGGTTTCATGGAGAACAAGATCCACAGGGAATTTATCAATAAAAAATACTGTTCAGGTACTCTCTGTTTGCATCACGGAATAATGGAATAACAACAAGGATCATAGTAATACATGACAAAAGTATTGTTGTTTTGTATTTGTACACCAGTCATCCAAATCTGAGAAGGCAGCCTTGGACCAGATATCACAAGTGCCTGAGCCAGGGCTGAGCTGACACTAGCAACAGATCTGATTATAGGCACATCCAGTTTGCTGTTTGGTTGACTCATGGACTTTTTTGCTTGAAATCCTGGCTGATACAGCTTGTCAACTGTATCCTCCTGATGCATTCTTAAAGTGAACTTCAAAGTAGATATAAGTCTTAAAGCATTTTCTTTGGTTGGATTAGAAAATATCTAACCCATGAGACTTCTGGTAGCCACAATTATCACAGACTGTCACAAATTGTCACAAGCCCACAAACTGCACAGATTTCTACAAAGATAAGAAATCAAACATTTATTCTTCAAACTCTCAATACATACAAGACTTGTTTGTGTAGAGGATCTTCAGATGGAAGGCAACACCCACATCCTGACAAGTCTGAGGAAAAACATTGGAAAGCAGCTCTATGTCTACTTGGTGCAGTTTCTGGTGTTGCATCTATCATGATCTCACATCTTGCTCCTCATCTTGATAAACAGCCCAGGCATACCTCAATTCTCACAGGGCAAAGCTAGGTGCAGGAAGTTCTCAAAGGTATTTTTTCAGACCATTTCATGATGAGTGTCAATGGTGAAATGTTTCTAGGACATCCCCTTTGTTTTTTGCCAGCTAATGGGGATGAACTGTCATGTATTTCAGCAACTCTTGAGAGAATTAGAGGCAAGAACATGGCTATGCCCAATGAGATATCTCAAGAGCAGCTTGCTAGTTTCCTTTGCATTGCACACACAGGACAAGGGAACATTGAGATGCAAGAACATTTTCAACATAGTGGTGATACAACTTTGAAGTGAGCAATTTGTTTTATTCAGTATTCAAGTCTTTCTCAATTAATCATAGATGTTTTCACTGTATACTCAACATGCTTGTCTCAAAAGAGTTTTATGGCACCTATGTTCATCTCCCACCTGACAAAGTACCACTTGAAATTCTCAACAATCCAAAATTCTTTCCTTACTTCTTGGGTTGTTGTGGTGCTCTGGATAGGTCCCATCATGCTTTTGTGTCTCTGACATGGCAAGATATTGGAGCCAGAAAAGCTTTATTTCCACAAATCTCTTGGCAACATGTGTTCTGCCTATCCTTCTGTTATATTCTTGCTGGGTGGGAAGGAAGTGCTGCAGACTCAAAGATCTTTGATGAAGCTCAATGCACAGACTTTGTAATCAAATCAGGTACTTACTACCTTGCAAATGCAGGGTTTCCATTGTGCAATTGTTTGCTTGTGCCTTACCATGGTGTTTGGTATCACCTGAAGGAATGGGAGCAAGCAGGTTTGCAGTGAATTTAAAGTTTGTGCATATCATATCTGACTGTTGTTTAGACCAGCTAATTATCAAGAGCTATTCAACCTTTATCATGCATCTCTCAGAAATGTCACTGAACATATCTTTGGAGTGTGTAAATGAAGATTCAAATTGATGGCTGCAGCAGCTGAATACTGTCTTTGAACACAAGCCAAGATTCCAGTAGCATTGGCTATCTTTCACAACTTCATCTACATATTTGACCCTGATGACCTCACAGATGATGATGAGGATTTTCATAATAGAGATTTTGAAGATACATTGGCTCCAGAGATTCTAATCACACTAGAAAACCTTGGACACCATATCTCACCTGCAGAATGACTATGGACAAGCAAAAAATGTGATGTGATTGCAAAGGCCATGTGGGAAGACTGTAGAGGAGCTACAAGTACAGGGTATATAAAGGAGGAACAAGGATGGGCAGACCATAAATGATGAAATATTACAATTATTAACTTGAGGCAGAAGTAATTAAAGTCAAGATAAAAATGAGAAGGGAAGCATTGGGTATAATGATGGATGAAGTCTCCAATCTATTCAGGGAATGTTATTGAGCTCACTTTGGAGATAGCATGTATGTTTGCCCTTGTCCTGGATGGCAATGGCAAAATCTATAACTGCCACATCATGGCAAATTGTCAAGTCTTGTTCCAAAAGGGAGAATAGGAACTAGAGGTCATAGTTTATGATAGCACTATGTTGGAGAAATATTGGAAGTGATGTTGGAAGGATTTCAGACTGTAACACTAAAGGATAAGAACCATTGGCTTCAGCTTATATGCTGTGAATTTCCAGTTCTTGTGGGTTCTAACTTAGATGAGTGGTCCACATGGTGGAAGATAATTACTGGGTATTGGGAGAGTGTCAGAAGTGATAAGAAGATAATGACAACTAGAGTCCTAGTCTAATGTCAAGGGCAGGTTAGGACCAGTCAACATAAGTCAACTAGAAGACAGGTCAGAAGGGGGTTGGAAGGTCAGAAGTAAATCAGAGAGACTTAGTAGTAACTTAGTCAGAGGACTAGAGGTGGTCTTAGTTGATATTTGGATTGGAGACTATAGTACAAATAGAGCTACTTAAATATGAGTATAGCTAATTGTAATAATAAAAGCAGAAGTAGCAATGCTATAGTTACAAGAATAATAAAAGTTCTTGACACATAATAAATGTAGCAGAAACAAAGGTGGAAGCATAAATGAGCAGAAACATACTTGGAAACAGTAATTGTATCATGAGCATTCAATAATAAAGACAATAGTTCAGAGATTGGCAATGAATGGAAATGGGCAGAAACTGTTGGAACCATGGTGGGAAACCATATCATAGAGTTGGAAGATGTTGAGAGAGATTGCAGATGTAACACAAATAGCCTTGAATATTTTGAGTTGTTCATTCTCTGACAATTCACCATCATCCTCAATGACATTTACTGCAGCTGCATGACATTCAGGAGAGCCAGACCCATTAGAAGTTGCAAACACAATTGCAAGTTCATGAACAGATGAAGCCATCTCTCCAATTGCACCAGACATAGCAGTAGTTTTGTGGCTGTGCTTAGCTGACTCTGCTTCATGATGCACCTCTGCTGAATGCTTATGGCTATTGACTGTGAGAGGTGTTGGTGGCCCAGAGGTAGCAGATGGAGCTGGAGCTGGAGCCAGGCCTGTGGCTGTGCTATTGAGCTGTGGCAAATTACAAAAAAAAAATGAGTAATAGCAAAAGTAAAGTTTTTGCAATATACAGAATGCTCAGAAATAGGTTCATCACTGTCCAGTGTATGCTAGGAAGGATCAATGTTGGATTGTGAGGTATTCACACTGGAAATCCCTTTGGACTCAGACTCAGAGTTAAAATCAACCTCAGGTGTATAATCATGGCCAGGACAGAATGCTCCTGCCCCAACAACAACAGTACCATGTACAAGATCATGCATGGTGCTGTACAAAGGTAATGCTGTGTTCTTCCACCTGGAAAGGTTCTCCTGTGTCCAGAAAATTATTTGAACTTTGAACAATGGTTGTGATGAGAGAACTTACTGCCAAAAGTGCTGTCCAGACCTCTTCTGTGGCTGTAATGAGCTTGTTCATGTTGTCCCAACCAAATCCAGATTTATCATGTAAAGATTTGACTTGAAAATACTCCTTCTTAAGCTATTGAACTGACCATGTGAGTTTTTCAAGTTTATAAGGACAAAAAAGCACATACCAAGGTCCAATGATAGCTGCAACTATCTGCACTCTTTGTGCCACCACTGGAGTGGAGCTCAGTGCCCACCAGAGCCTTCTCCACTGTGGTCCACACATTGTTATGCAAGCTGCTGTTGCTGGTCATACAGCCATTGGCTTTCTTCTTCTCAAGACACTCAAGAAGCATTGTGTCACAGGTGGAATTCCACTTTGCACACTTGCCATTGGGCTGTTTATTCTCCTTGCCTTTGAACTTTTTTGTCAAGCCATGATGTGTATTAAAATAGACTAGTCAATAAAATGAGCTTGTGCATGTGATAAGAGAGATGTAGATAGATGGTGAGGTATTAATGGAATGAGAGTGAGGTAATGGGATGAGAATGAGAGGGAGTGTGACAGATGTGTAGCCCTACCCAAACTGTAACCAAGTGTGACCAAAAGCAAACTGGGTTTTGTTAGGTTCTAAAACTAGCAGTTTTGGGTTGGTTATAATTATGGCAGGCAAACTGTAACCCATGGTTTCATAACTGAGTTTCTAAAAGGGGCCTTAGCAACTCTGAATGTTGCACATATCATTTCAATGATGACACAATATTTATTAATGTTAGGCATTTATGAAGTACCTTAGGGAGGAGCTACATGACTGTGGATGTTGTCTTGAGCCACATTGTACATGGGCAAAGTATTTCTGAGGACTTAAAATGTGGGGGGATTGTAGATTAGGCACATCTAAAAGCAGAGGAGAGGCAGGAGGAAGCAGGATTTGACAGGAACAGAAAGTCCAGATCAAAAGACCCCAGGAGTATATCCCTGAACAGGTGGTTAACTGAGACAGTGCCACATCACACATTGAATTTGAAGCTAACAGTACAGTCACTGACAGATAAAGTCAAGAACTTTGCTATCTCAGCAACCACTCAAAACTTTAGCAATCTGATTTCAGAACCTTAATCAGCTTGACAAAATATGTTGAAAAACATATCTCCAAAGTTTTTCCCACAAGCCATTTAGATCAGCCAAATTTTGACCAAAATCAATGACATTTTAAGTACCCAAGTTGGGTGAACAATGGCATCCAGGTGCATCATCACACTCTGGGAAATTATGCAATGCACTTTCTGCTTGCAAATTGCCCAGACAATAGCTTTTCCAGACAGCAGAACTTGGTAAGCATCCATAAGCTGCCAGGAACAATTAATGAAATTCTAAATGACATCAAAAGGGCATGAGTTGAATGCTGCTTGCTTTGTGTCCTCAAATATCTTCTTCTGAACTTGATGATATCAGTACTTGACCCATCACCAGTACTGAAGGGTGAAACATTAGTTTTAAGGGGATTCATGGAGTAATTAAATTTACCATTTCAATTGGATCAAGTTCACAGTGGAATTTGGGGAGGAAAATACATTCATGGCCAGCTTATTTGATGAGGTTCTTGAGCATTGATACCTGGTTCAGAAAATCATCCTGCTTGCTGAGAATCTGCAACATGCAATAATTATTATTCTCTCAAGTGCAGACAAGGGAGCATTTAGCATGTTTGCCCATGACATCAAAACCTTGTTCCTTGAGGCCCTTCTGCTCACCTGTCTTAGTCATCATCTTCTGTTGTCATGAACTCATTTCCAGGGTATAACCTAGAGGTTCTGGGCAGATAGAATACACGGTAGGGCCAGGGAGAGATACTGGAGACTCTGGATATGTCTCCAGAAATGTGTTTGAGCATTACCAAGGAAAGAATGTCAGAAATGGATGATAACTTCAGCTTATGTGTTGCACCTCCTTCATTCCTAATGTCCAATTTACAGATGATGGTAAGTGAGCTGATCCAGGGATGTGAAAAATCAATACTCAACTTCCTGACTGGATATTTGGTCAGGAGAAATCTCCAGAGACTGGAGATCTTGTTGAGTGCAAAATACAATGATGAGAAGGGAATAAACAAGTGGAGATGGTTGAGGATGATTAGAGGTAGCTCAACCACTGAGTTAGAGAGTGAAAAGATGTTACAATTGACAAACTGAAGTACTACAGTACATTTAAGGTACTTAAATACTAAAGAACCTAAGTACCCAAAGTAAATATGCAAGTACTAAAATCATACTAGTGAAATGGAAAGGTAAGTGAGTCAAAAGAAAGAGAGCATAGGATGAGGAGTACAAACTGAATTTTAGTGCAGAGAGATATACTATGAAAAGTATTGCATATATAGTTGAAACATAGTAAGCATGAAAGTGGAAATAGACCATAGTAAACTTGAGTAAACACAGAGACAAGCCAAGAGTCAGGAAAGTGTTGGAATTGATTGTAAACAGTCTGGAGATGGCAAGTGCTGAATCATACAGGGATATGGCATCTGTACCTTTCCATGGGATTCTGGAGAAGGGTTAGTGTCCAGAATAATAGTGTCCTTCTGGCAGTGCTGTTTCCTGCTATTATATTTATTCATTTCAAATGCTTTGAGAGCATTGAGCATTGGGTGGCAAAGCTGCATGAACTGAGGATTGATCAAACATAAACAAGGCCTCTCTTCTTGTTAGACATACAAATAATTATCAATGGTTTCCAGCTGGGACAGTGAAATTTAGGAATTTATTTTAGGAAATATAGCTTGTGAAAAGTCCACCAAACTTTGGGGTTATTCTGCTCTTCAAAAAAGAAAGTGATTGCACTATTTTTCATGATGTTACCAAATTTTTAAAGAGCTCAGCCATTATTCTGAGGTACAGATTCCTTATATGGTGATTCAAAAGGGAACAGCTCAATAGGATGAGCTGAAAATTAGCTAGGAAGCTCCTTAAGTGGGTCTCTATTGATTTTGATGATTTCTGGAAACACCACTAAAAGTTTTTTTTGTCAATTTTGTCTGTCTGTGATTGTAGGCAGGAACAAGTATTCATATGACCAGCAATCTTACAATTTTGTAAGCATCCTCATAAGAATTAGTGTTGCTGCCACTTGGCTTGGCTCTGCTTTCATAGCTTTTCTCATTGCACAGCTCTGATGCCAAGCTGAGCTGATTAGTGTTTAAAGGTCCAGTCTGGTCCAGTCTTTTGACCCCAGGCCTGTAGACCAAGACCAAGACCAGTCCACCTCAGTCCTAGGACTCCAAAAAACCAGACTGGACCACTCAAGACCAGTCTACATTAGTTTTATGCAGTCTTGGACTGGTCTGGACCAGATTGTGAAATACTGTGCCAGGAAACACACAATAATCCAACTGAGCCAAAAGGCCACTATGATTGGTTGCAGTCATAGGTATTTCCAGGCTATATATGCAATTCAATATCATGCATTCACCAACAATTGTAATGGTATATGACACAGATGTCAGTCTTAACCAATCTTGAATGATTAAAGACCAGTTTTTGACTGAACATGAAACATGGATCTATTAACAATATTTGTAGGCATGATATTGAGCTTTAAAACAACCCCAACAATGTTATATTGTTAAGAAATGAATATTTTATTGTAATATTCTGCCAAGTCTACACTTTGTGCAAATATTTTACAGTTTCATCAATTTCTCAACCAATATTTGACCAATTAAAATAGTCTTGGAGTTGTTTTGAAGGGGTACATTGGGGATACTAAGTTGTTGGTAGAGACCAGTCTTTTTGTGGTCTTTCATTCTCAAAATCAAAAGATGGGACTGCTGGTCCAGTCTTTTTGCAGTCCAGTCTGGTCTGGTTGTGGTCTTTTTCCAGTCTTGAGACTGGGCCTTCAAGCACTAGAGCTGATGGCTTTCCCCCAAGCTGCCATTCCTTAAGGTAGATGACTTTCATATACAGGCAATGTCATGTGATTGATGTGACAAATCCAAAATAGGGAAGTATGCCTGTAATTTGTACAATTTTAAGCAACCCTGCACTGCCTTATGGATCTAGTTTCTATAGAGAAACCTTTTTGACACCTAAACAAGAAAATTTTTTATGTAGAAATGTAATTTTCATGGAAGAGTAGGGATTATAAGTTAAGGATACACAAATTTGGTTTACTGTCCTTGTGTCTTGTGTCAGAAGCTCCTAAATCTTGCTGTTTTTCAATGCCTTGTTGAAAGAAAACTGCCACAGTAGGTAATATTGGAGGAGTATGGGTTCAAAGATGTCCAAACCTTCATGCTAAGTGCTCAAAATTTAAGTGTGTACCAAATGCACAAACCTGCTGCTGCCACCAACTTGTCTATAATCGACCAGACTGCAAATGTCAAGACCATCCTCTGGACTACTTATCAAGCTCAAGGTTGCAAGGTATTTTTCCTGCCAAAGTTCCATGGTGAGCTGAGTTTTATATAGCAATGTTAGGGATATGCAAAGAGGATTTACCACCTCAACCCACTGTCATCTTGTGAGCATCAGCTGGAAAGAATATGCTGGCTCAGTCAATTCTTGCTCAATGGATGTAATTTTTGACCAGCATACACCTAAGATGTATACCTATGAAAACTAGGTCCTAAAACCATCCTATGTCTTCAGGAGAAGATTTCCCTTGTTTCTCCATAGAATACTTTCCATATTTATTTGAGAAGTCACAGCAAAGTAACAGCACATGGTGTTGACTGTATATGAAAGTTGTCTACCTCATCAAATCTGGACATACAGCTAATTAAAGAATGATAGACCCACTTCGGATTTTTCGCATTCACCACCTTTGTTTAGTTTTGGAGTAGGGACAAATAGATCTAACCAAATTTGGTAGTGCTCTGGGTGTCACATGGACTTGCATTTACATCTCATCTGCCAACAGTTCAGTGTTTGCTGGTTGTGTCCCACTGATATGCTGCCCATCCTGCATCACATCCTGACCTGATTACTTATATATACAAGGATATCATATATTGTTCTGCTTGATGTTATGCTCTATTTGAATTAGCTTTGTGTATGTGCCTTCAATGTCCTACAGCCATCATAAAGATTGTGGACGCATAAAAGCAAGCATGAATTGTAAATCAAACATGGGCAGCAGTGGCTCTACTTAGTATAGTAGAGGTGGTGCACCTACTCCAGAGGCGAGCGCATGGTGTCACCACAATTTCCGCATTTGGTTTAGTACTATTTGTCCCCTGCTCCAAAACTAAACAAAGGCGGTGAACGGGAAAAAACCGAAATGGGTCTATCGTTCTTTAATTAGCTGTAAGGTACAAACGTATCATCCAGGATTTCAACTGAACAATTTCACGAGTCGACCGAACAGCTACCTGATCGTGCCTCGAGTCCTCAAACTTTGATTTTGCTAAAATAATTCAAACACCCGATACGTGATAGTATGAGTGATGAATTTGCTTTGTCAATTTGTGAGGTACCATAGAGCCGGTTGCTGACGGCACTTAGAGTGTAGCAATGAACACCATTCATCGATGTGTAAATTGCAATGTTCGATTTTCAGGGTGCGAAAACGCTCGGCAGCCCTTGAATACATGTTTTGAGCTGTTCAGAACAATTGTATTGAATGTCTCTCTAGAGCTAATTATTAAGATGGTGTATTATACAGAATGAAAGGCCGACCATTAAAGTTCAGAAATGAGCTGGAGTTGCTCTCTCTATTATAGATGGTATGCCGAAGATACCCAGCTTATCTCCGCCCTTTCTGACTTGAAAAACGCACACGCGGACGGATTCATTCGGTCTGATAGCCTTTCTGCACTCTACGCCTCTCCTCCAGCCAAAGCGCACATGACGCACTGGACACAAACCATCGGTCTCTCATTCGACTATCTTGAGTTTGCGAAAGCAATGTTGCACAGGGTAGTGGTGTGCCTCTATCGAGTCTCCGTTCATCTTTAATTAACGTACACATCCTTACACACAGCGGCACACATACGTATCCAGAATCTCCCACGGAGTGCGAACGGCCGGTTGGTGGCAGAATACGCCCCCAAGACTACCCACGCAAAACACCGCGGCAAGCACGACGACAAGAAGGTATACCGCTTCATCATGGAGGACGCCAAGCACGAGATGTCTCGCCTTAGGCGATTGTGCGCCGTGGGCCCTGGAGTAGGTAATGAGGGCATGCATCGAAGGCTGTAGGATTTCTTCGCTTTTCTTTTGTGGGGAGGAGGCTGATGAAAAGAAATAGGTTGGCCAGGACCATGAGTGCGTACAAAGATGATCGGGTTGCATCTGTCTATTTGGTCGGGGCGGTACATTTCTTCTCTCCTCCTCCCCT
Organism: Nidularia pulvinata; assembly: GCA_036937195.1. Classification (NCBI taxonomy): domain Eukaryota; kingdom Fungi; phylum Basidiomycota; class Agaricomycetes; order Agaricales; family Nidulariaceae; genus Nidularia; species Nidularia pulvinata. Next base: position 11,595 of record JASFDH010001544.1, read on the forward strand.
ATGTGCTTTGGACGCCGACGCGGATTCTGTTATGATCACTCAGGTGCCGAGACAGGGTTCGTTCGTCGACAAAATGCACGCACTGCACTGGACGGAGGCGGGGTTCTTTGACGGTGGGAGGAGGATGAACGTGCACTGTGGCATGCACTGGCGAGATATCATGCGTCAGTAGCATTCCTTTCCTACCAGCGCATTCGGGCTTTCCACTGACACTCTTCCTGCCCTTCTGCATATATAGGTTTCTAGACCCCTCCACTTGTCCTCCACGTCCTTCTTCATCTCCACGCTCGACATTGATCTGGCGTGGCACACCCACCAGCTCATGCCAACCAAATATGCATAGGACTGTTTGAAGTATGTGGATCGGTTTATTGACCAGTGAGTTTCCTTTTTGTGCCTGGTTTTGTCTGATTGACTTACCTTGGCTGTTGATGTCTAAAGCGACGACAAAGTCGAAGAAAAGCACTTATCGAACGCGTTTGATATTACGTGCCGTGTGTGTGGAAAGTATGGTGAATTTCATATTTACCTGCTTACTCCTGGTGACCCCCTTTTCCAGGTACGCTTCGACATAGACTACACACACTGCAGGCCCCCGATCTCAGGGGATACCATAGGCCAGGAACTCACGGGGCTCATCAAGTACTCCTCCTCCTCTCCCTCCTCCTTCCCCAGTGCAGATTCAGACCCCAACGTCCGCACGCCCCTTGACCGCCTTGACGCCCTCGAAGCCATACACGCAAGCAACCACAACGCCGTGCAGGCCGCCGCGCGCGGAGCAAGCGCGCACACGAGGTGACGATGAGGCGATATGAAAGGAAAGTGCGGAATGCGAGGGAGCGGAATACTAAGATCGAGGAACGGAACATCGAGATTGGAGAGAAGAACGGGAAAGGGAAGCGTGCCATGAAACCAACTCCGCCGGTAGACCACTACCCGCCTTTCCTCATCCCCGTGCCGGTGCACTTCTATTGTGGCGCAGCAGGATGCGTGGTCCCTGCTGGGGCCGTGATGGGGGGTGCATTTTGGAGTTGTGTGGATGTATGTTAGTTTCTGTTTTCTGTTATCGGTTTCGGGATTCCGTGCTGACGAATGTGCGTCCACGTTTTCAGGGAAGCCGCTGAGGGGTACACGTCGTGTGGTGGGATCGAGAGATGTGGCGGTGTTGTCCCTCTGTTTTCTCAGTGCTGACGCGATTCGTGATTAGGCAGCAGCTGTATCTATGATGTTGAGCAAAATATACACTTTCTCTCGTCCTAAATAGCTTTATTTATCTTATTCAAACATCGAGTTGGAATTCCGATACTCGTAGTAAAAGTAGCACGCAGCAAGAGACCAAGGCATACAGGAGATGGACGACTATGAGCTGATGCGGTAGTCTTGGCCGACGACCAGGAAGTAACAGAAAATGTGGATTTAAAGTCTCTATCACTACATCCTGGGACCATTTATCGACTGCAGAAAACAGGAGTCGAGACTTACCTGCAGCGACTTAACTCTTGTTTCAGGGAAGATACACCCAGGCGGGCTGATTGTATAGGGTGTAAAGTTTAATTCGTTTAAATTACCAAGTTACACGATAAGTGTTAGCACAGCCGTTCGTCCTCCTCCTCAAACTTGAGCAGGATGAGGGATGCATGTGCGTGCTGCTGGAAGAAAGTCAGCGACGTGATGGGGTAGGGTGGAGGGGGAAAGGACGCACGCGAGACACGTGTACCCCAGAGGGGTTGCGTGCGCCACGAAATCCTGTGCGAGCTTGCGCACTGCGAGGTGCTCCTTTCCGATGATGAACTTGCACTCCTTGTGCGGGCAGATGCGTTTTGGAGGTAGTCAGTACCGGATGTAGTCATTATGCCTGAGAAAGGGGCGTTAGTATGAGAAGACGGGGGACAGGATGAAGGGAGCACACCCTCGCTGAATATGATTCTGCACTTTGGGCACATTACAATGCGCTGCGTCATCCGCTGCGTACATTCTAGGTAGTCGAATGGAAGATTGGTGGCTTGCTCCCGGTGAGTTACGCAGTTTTTAGATGGAGTAGAGCGGAGAGGTCGTCTGACTGGGAGAGGGTAGATATAAGTAATGGATGACGAGAAAGGGTGACGGGAAAAAGATTCAGAGGAAGGGACGTACGTAGATGAAACCCCATTTATGCAAAGCCGCACATTCTTGAGCCATGAAAGTGCATCGATCCGCTGGGTGCCTTCGGCGTACCACCTACATCGGTGTTCTGTTAGTACCCTGTAGTACTACGAAGAAACAGAGAGCACGAACTGTGGGTTGAGCATGTACGCATGCAACACTTGCCCACAGTCTTGTAAGCGGCGGCTCGCGTGTTAAGTGTGGGCCAGCGTACTATGTTCACACCCTAGGGCGGCATATGTCCCTCCCCGGTTTTCGTCTGCTTTAATACACAATGCCAATTCTCAAACTTGCCTTATTCTTCAGCCTTAACCACAGCTCTACGCATGAAACAGCCTACGCACCGTTCCACCGCCAGCACGACGAACCATGTCCACCTCCTTCCCTCGGCACCCCCGCTGGTAATGGTTTCTTCTCCGCGTCGGTGAGGGGGCGGATGTGTGATTTGAGCTGGGCGAAGGTATGTAAGAGACGCAGATCGTTCCTGATTTCGGGGAGATTGACGAGGGTCTTGTCGATGATAGCAGAGTCGATGCGGAAGGACGTGGGGGCGGGGAAGCAGGGGGGTTCATTATACCTGCTATAAGTAGAGGTGGGCAA
>JASFDH010001545.1:0-14333 GCA_036937195.1 Nidularia pulvinata
AAAATGCAAAATACTTTTGAAATATCAACTCTTTTTATTAAATTGCTCATGTCAATTTAACTCATAATAAATTTGACTGAACTATTTCAGGTCAGCAGACTTGTTCTATGTTCTATTTTTGGAATGAAATGAAAGAATATAATATAATATAATAATATTTTTCCCACACTAAAACTATGGAATTAAATTCCTGATTTTTTAGCATGGAAATGTAAAAATTACCGCAGTTAATATCAATTCATGACCTATATATATATAATAAATTATAATTTGGGCATCATGGCCATGACCCTGGCATTAGTATCACTTCTAAGCCTGAATTTTATCAGCATAGTATTAGACTAACACAGCCCTAATATTTGGGTCATTCAACTTTAATTCCATGCCATTATGTTAACCCTAAACCACATCCTAGTATCCAGGACCATGGTAAATTATCTCCTTGTGTCCTCATTTCTTTCATCAATGGTGAGCTTAATTTCCACCACCTCATACAAGCCTGCATGTCATATGACATTGAATGTTAGGAGGCATCTTTGGACTTTTCAAGTCAGCAGCTTGCTAAGAGCCACATCACCTCACTGGTCTTGCTCTCTTCATTTCCAGGTTGCTTTACCTAGGACTCCATATTTAAGTCAAGACATTTTTTATTTTTTATTCCTTAGAGTTCTGGGCTCTACATTGCTCTAAAATTCACCAGATTTGACTTCCAATCATCTCCTCATAACCATTTGTTTTTTTTGTGTATGGACTCGACCAGAGTCAAAATGTCCTTTCATTTTATACAGTTCAAATCTATTACGGCAACAAGAATTTAATGGTGATGCTTCTGATTGGGCGGTTGGTGGTGACCTGTTGGTGTTCCCATTCGGCCTTGCAACCTGGATCCGGCACATTGTATGTTCCATTCTAGAATTCCACCCCCAACTTTTATTGTGATTATCTATGGTTTACTGGAGAGCTCTTGCTCATGGTACGAGCGCAAGAATTTATTCTTATTTTCTCCAATAATACATCCGGTGCATTAGTATATTTTTTATTTTAAATATGTTTTTGATTCATCTGATGGATATTATGTGAATTTATTTACAATAAATACGTCGAATAAAATTTTAATTTATTATATAATTTATTATGAATTTATTCTCCCTATATCCGGCAGATATAAGTGTGTACACATTTTTATTTTATCCACTATTTATTCACTCTAAATCCGGCAGGTTTAGAAGCAAGTGCCCGCGGTGAGATGCGCCCGTTCCGTATTAGTAGTCAAGAATACAAGCCAGAAGGTTCACAAGTCACTGGGTGATGGAGGGTCACTGGCCGGGTGAGAAGGACGTGGGTTGCTCCGGCTCATGATCGATGGCGATAATGGTTTGCTTGAAGCAGATAATAACTTATCGGAACATCGGACAGGAAGCAGCACAAGTAAAAGCATATATGTCGTGATCGAAGCGTATTATTTGCCGCAGATATTTGTACAGTCGAACCTCTCATAACCCATAGCTCTCATAACCCATAATTCCTGATATCCTATAGAATTATGGAGTTACCAGCTTGGTTACTGGGTTTTGGTGATCTTTCTAGGCTTTTCGCAACTTTTTTTCGCAACTTTTTTTCGTAACATCCTCTTGGCTCCATAGCTTCGGATCTAAGCCGGAGGGATATGGGTGATGAGAGGTTCGACTGTACTTAGTTTCAGGTACAAAATATCACTATATTTACGCTCGCTTCCGAAACATCACTTCTGCCGTCCTGTTGGGCCATGCAACACCGAAGAACCAGGAACTCTCAGGCCGAGCGCCGCCATCGAGGAGCTTCACATCATAATGGAGCAAAATATGTGCGAGCATGGCTTTGAGTTGAATTGCTGCAAGGAAACGACCTGGGCTATCCAGTTTTAAAGACTTTCAGCTATAAGCCTAGGGTTGAGCATGAAAACAATACTCACCATGCGTGATTGCCTACTCCAAATCCCAGGAAATCCAAGTCTGGGTTAAGGGAAACTAATTGGTGTTTTGAGCCTTCTCCTTCTTCGTCTGCCATTTCTGCAAATCTGAATCCTTGAAAATTTTGTGGGTAGTCATAAAATTTCTTATGACAATCAAACCAAAGAGCTTCAATTGGTATGACTGAATCACTCCAGAAAAAGAGGTACCTACTTCATCCATATGAGTGGATTGAGTCGCAACTGCGATGTCAGTTCCCGCTGGTAGTGTTACACCATTCGAAAAGGTGAAATCCTTCATAACTCGCCGAACCATCGAAACTGTTAACAGTTAAGGAGAGAAATTAGAACGATGTTTAATTGCGAAAGCTCGGGAAAACTGTCTTCACCTCCGCCTATTCCGATGCGTTGGGATTCCTTGACAAAGCTATCCACTTTGCGCATCTTTCCAATGGAGGCCTTAGTCCAGCCATCCGCTTCTATGACAGTTTCTACTTCCTCCCGCATTACCGAAACATACTCTGGATGAGCAGCCAGGTCATACACAACGTCAGTAAAGACCTATACGGAATCAGAATCCAAAAATTAGTAGAAAACGCATAGGACTTGCATTCGATATGTTAATGATAGCCGCGGCATTGCCAGCAAGTATGCGGACGACCAACTCATTAACAGTTCTTTGTGGACCTTGTGCTTCATCCAGCAACCAACTGATCAGGTTGTTCTGCAGCATGAAAATAAGTGAGAGAATCTTGACCACAAAGAAATTGCTTCACAGGTTTCTCGGGCCAATCTTTTCCATACTGCTTTTCATCCTTGAGGTGAGCTTCGATCAAAGGACCGAGATGAGTGACTGCACGCTTAATATTTGCCGGAACTTTGGTCAATACTCGACCGACAATGCTGAAGTACAGGTGTTAGTATTGTAGGATATCCAGCAACACAAATGCAGGTATTACGGTTTGAACACTGCCGGAAACATATTGATCGTTCGAGCAGCTATGTAGAGATCGATTGCAAACTGTTCGTGGAGCTCTAGATATTCAATGTTTCTGCCTGGTTGCGTGTAAATCGTTGCTAAGCTATCTCTGGCAAACTGGGAGTTGGTCTTACTCACATAATGGTAGACCAAAATAGAAGCGGTTGGTTGTCCTGCCGACGATTTTCATAGTTGTATTTAGAACAGGAACAGATGTCCATTCTGATCAAAAAAAATTACTACAATTAAGAAGGGAAAATGCAAAGCAGAATACCATTATTGTTCGTGACAGGAATCAAATCACTGAAAGCGGCTGCAATTTCGTTCTCGATATCTGCAAAGCGAGTCGCAATATTTCTAGTTAGAGATGTTCTAACCACCGGAATATGATAGGGTTCAAGACGAATCTGAGATCCAAGGGTATAATCCGTTTGGATCATCTGTTAAAAAGTCAGCGAACGTAAGCTTTTTAGAATTCCTCAGGCACAATACCTCGGCTATGGCTTCGTTGAATGACATCTGGTCGTCACTGGCTCGCCTAATATCGTCAATCATTTGTGGCCCGCTGACTACGACCAGCCACCTGGATAAGTTCGACACTTTGAAAGCAGAACCGTGGTACTTAAATTTATGTTAGACGACATTTTGGCATCTCTAGTGGATAGAAAGGGTGCATACTTTGTCATACCCTTCTTGAATCATTTTGTGCCCATGTTGGAAAAAGCGGAATGCGCTCAAGTAAGACGAAATAACCCCAGACCAGCCAATAGTAGGTATGTGCTTCAACTATATAGGAATATTATTTAGGTCTGTACCTATATCAAGCAAACAACAGACCTGGTATGTGGTTGCGCTGACCCACTTTGATAGCAAGTATATTGCGAACAAAATAGCCATCACCGGGACCACAGTAGATGAATCAGACATCATATAGTATGTGAGCGGGTATGAGTCTGCTGTTCATGTGTCTTGATCAGCTAAGGCCCGCAACTTATATGCATTCACTTGATATAATAGGGGCAGATAAGTTGCATTTCTGCTTCCAAAACCGGTGCAATGGGCTTTTTCGCTTCTCTGCAATTGAAAGCTGTCATAAATCATTCCAGCTGTTTTCATAATTAGTATACAAATTGATGATGGTGACGAAGAAAGGGATTGATAAATTGTTAAGTCGGTCGGCTGACCTCGCCAAGAAAAGTACAATATAAACCTCGTCTTGTTCTCAATTTAAACGAGAATGCAATCGGATGCGGCTGCATGTTCAACTATGTATATGAACACTAGTCTTCTCTTTGAAATATTTTATGAATAAAATTTATGAGATAATAATCAAGGAAGTGCAACATCTTAGTCTTTCCAGTAAGGTCTCAGGACGAGAATTTGTCAATGCTGCACAAGTTTGAGCTTTAGGTCAGCCATTGGTTCAGTATCTTTGAGCTCCGTCAGTAAGGTCAATTACTGACGTTTATATTGCTTGATGGGTCTGGCGTTAGTGAGCTCATTTCCAGAAACCGAGCCGATTTGCAGAGAAGCGAGAAATTTCATCAGAAGTCTACAGTTCTAAAATCAGCTGTCATCCACAACACGGGAGTGCATGCAAGTATAGATAAAAATCACTGAATGCTCATTGGTTGACAAAATTGTCTCCACCCGAATACATGAATAGAATCGTCCTTTGCATTCACATTCCTTGCCTGTTGTACGAGAATGAAATTTGAAGAGGCATGTTCCCCTCCGTGCTTAGTCTGAAACATGTTTAGATTCATCATGAACGAGAATAGTGTCCCCTCAATTTTATATCTAACAGGTTACCAGAAATTAGTGCGGCATAGTTGGGTATTCTCCGCCAATCTGTGCTAGTCGTGCGCAAGTTCACATAAGGTCAGTGTAGCTCTTGTCGACTTGAGTCAAATTATGACCGTATATATTTGACACTTTGCGGCAGTGTAAAATGTAGGGAGAAATATCGCATCCAGTGGTTTTAAAGGATATTTATTCTAGAGAGAAAGAGCAGTATATGTGCTCTAGTCAACCAGGAATCCATGCAGAATTGGCTGAGCACAATTTCTTGTTGTACTCGGCAGTAACTAACTTAAGCAATAGAGACAGCAGGTTAATTATTCTTCGGACACTCAGGCTGGCAAAGACGATCAAACCACTGGTAGTCATTTAGCTCATAAGGTGTAAACAAACAAATAGACTCACTTCTCACTTCGGCATCAATTTATCTGAGAATATAAGATAGTGTCCCACAACAGTAATTGTATGTTCCCTCCCAATGTAGCCTTTTTTACTCCCTCTACATCAGTGATCCAAATTGAATGACTCCAAAGTGCCCTTTCAGAATCAGACATTAACAAATACCTCTGTTTATTCACCCCAATCTCTTCATCTTCAGGGGAAGGACATAAAATTCCAAGACAATGAAATATGCCATCTGTGGTAATAGTTACAATAATTGCCTTAGTGAAATGATAAATCAGATACAATATTAATTAAAAAAATACCCTTAAATCTAATTTCTGTAATACACCTTTACTTTCTTATTTTCCAAAAAATATTCTCTACAGCCTATGCCTTGACAATACTTCTGATTTATGAAGCTCTTCTAGTGAATGAGAAGAGCCCTTTGCCTATAGTGTTTTTTAACTTCATGGGCTTTAGTTTTTGTTTCAGCTGATTGACGTGAAGGAGAGTTTTTGAACTTGAAGGTTGAGGATAATTGTAGAGATGTTCCATCTGGATCTTCAATCTTCAAGACTGTACTCAGGCCAGATTTACAGGATATACATACATCAATTTACAGCTGCTGCTAATTCGTCACAGCTCATGCCCCAAGAACCCAGTTTTCCTACGACATTTATTCCATATCCGTATTTATGTTTGTCTTCCTTTAATCAAGCCCATTTTATTTGGATATTACTACCGAATTAACATTCTATACGTACTCGAGATAACTGTAGAGGAATACTTACCTTGTCTTACCAGTGAGAACATACGACCATTGTCGGTCATCAGTCAAGTGCCAAGACCACCTCGCCCGGCTACCTGTGATGAGCAGCACCGACGAGAGAGGCGAGCCTATTGAGACCCACGAGGACTACATTCTATTCCCGGATAGCACAAGTTTGCTTTAGAGAGGCTGGCATGTCGCCCACGAATTCTCTCGAGCGCTGGATGACGCTGAATCCCAGGTGAAATTGCCTTGATGCGAGCAGGTGACAGCTGGCATAGTGGGCGTAGTCACTGGTGATGCCGTGAGCTTCAACAAAGGAACCGGGTAAAGACTGGGTGTCGGTGGTGGGACAAAGGGAGTAGAGGGCCTCGCAGGTACCTAGACGGCAGTGTATTGCCGCTAATGGCAGCGCCGCGCTTGGGGAGTAAAAAGAGTCAGCACCTTATGACCCGTCCAATTCAATGAAAATCCTCTGCGATGTTGCGAGATAGTCGCCGTCGAAATCAAGCATGTTGGCGCTGCTCGTGTCGATGGGGGAGTCGGCGGCATCGTAGGCGGAAAGGACTCGCGAACAGTGTACGCATATCGTAGGATGCAGGAGATTGTCGATGTAAGGGTGGTGAAAATGAGGAATGGGATGCAAGCGGCATGGTATCTGTAGATGTCAATTAAAGTGGAACAGTTTGAAGTATGAGCATCGAGGACGAGAGCAAGGGGCTACTATCTTGCCACTAACGTTCTTAACCGATCGTCTTCCTACTCCGCATCATCAGCGCGCAGCAGGAAGATGCCCACTTGACGTATCGAAACCATCATCGTCGTCCTTCACACCGGGACTCTCCGTCTTCGACATTGATCCCGTCGGCAGTACACTGAGGGTCTGACTTCGAGCACGTGAAAGGGGGTTCTCATAAGCGGGTGTTGGCGGTATATCAGGTCGAGCGGTGCAGGCAGGAAGAGAGATTGGGCTGAATGTCAGGTGGTCCTTCAGACGCCGAGAGCCGAGCGCCGGGGCCTGGATTCTGTGCAAGGGGCTTTGGAGGCAGTCGAGAGCGAAAGTGTGAAAGGAAAGGAAAACGGGCGTATCATGTCGCGCTGTCGTCCTTGACTCGATAACCATGGCCCCGTAGCTGGCGTTCTGGATTGAAAAGGACCATGTGGCGTTGCGCGTGAATACATTGCGCCGTTGAGTAAACAGCTTGACGTGCGGATATCGGCGCTTGTGTTCGAGGATTGTATACCTGGAGATACAATACGATTTGTCACAGTGCCTTTGGGGAGACAATGGGAGTACGTACCTTGCAGATTCCTGTTGTACAAGCCTCTTGGTATCCCATGATCCTTGTTCGGCGCCACAGTCCTACATCCGTGGTGACGTCGTATCGTCGAACAACGACAGGCGGCGGTGGCGACGCTGATCACGCAATTCAGGGATTTGAGTCGGCGCTGATGCTCGGAATTCCCAGCCGGATTGTCCTTGCTGGGAGCTTGCATTGTTATAGGGCCTATAGGTACCGTGACCACGAGCGAGGGATTTGAAGAGAAGATTTCTTGTTAGCATATTTGTATAGCGTGGATTAGACAGGTTACCAGACGAGAAAGACCGTCAGTGGCTTAACGTTGCTCTATTTTCGCATTGGGCTGCACACCGTACCGTTTATGGCATACGGCCGTATGCAGACAATGGCAGTACGTTAAATGGATATACATATCCGTACCGTACACACCTTTCAAAGGCCTTTGACGACACGGTACGGGTTGCTTTACGGTAGAATACGGTCTTGTACGACTTTTGGCTCTGTTGCCCTCGAAATGACTTCAACCCAGATAATTTTTGTTCTAACATTGTAAACAGGACGCATTTAATGTAAACAGTGATAAAAACTACAAGGCGGACAAGTGTAGGTGAGTAATCCATTGGTTGCAGACAAAAATGCGCAGCTTATCTGACGTGTGGTGTTGGTTTGGTTACAAAACGGGCCTTCGAGTCACATACAAATCAAATGAGAATACAGGGTATGAGCTGGATGATAGAAAGATAGATTTTTTGAGATATAGAAACTTTCGTTGCTACAGGAGGGAAGGCGGCGAAAGGAGGTGAGGCTAGGAGGGCGCGGAGGAATGGGGTCTGGTTGCCGGTGGATGTTCACGGTCATAAGGAGAGGGCGATATTGACTTGAGAGATGCGGAGGATGAAGAGGAGAACTGTCAGGAGCGGACAGGAAGAGTAGGGGGATGGAGAGTGCAGAGACAAGGGACGTGTCGTGATAGAAGAGGACAAGAGACGTACACCGTCACTGCGCCGCTTGCGGCCGCACAACCCCATTACCCACGATAGGACCCATTCGTCAGAAGGCTTAAACAAGACTATTTACCACATAGGAGTCCGTCGGTGGCCTAGAATGATAGCGGCTCAGTGCTCGATATTAGTCAGGCACGCTTGTCTTATGACTTGCAAGAACGTCTCAAACGGCCATATTCGTCGAGGTGTCTGGAGTCTAATGATAATTCGGATTAATATTTCATTTCACAAAATATGCAGAAACCTTATTGCTGATAAATGCACTGACAAGATCTAGAAAATGGCTAGATAAGCACAGTGATGTGCTTTAACCTCAGTCACACTGCTGTGAGTGGAAAGACTGAGGGAAGAAAGGAAGCATGATTCGGAATGATAAGTGATGGGATGAAGGCTGTGGATAAAACTATTAAGAAACCCCCTTTCCAGGAGAAACCCTGGGTTTCTACATGTTAAGTGAGAAACCCTGTAAAGTGCTTGTTTACATGCTAATGATGGGTGATTTTACCGAACACTGCCGATAAGTCTTTTGCTGAGAGTGTGCATGTGATTGTGTGCCAGGACGTGTGTCAGGCATTTCTGAAAGTGCATCTCATACTGCCTGAATGTCAATCTCAACCACATTGTGCCCTCTTCTCAAATATTTTCCAGTTACCTGGCTTTGAAGTAAATACTTATGGCAAATATCTTTTCTTTCAGTATTTTGTAGTAAATCTAATTCAAATTTACTTCTGTGTATCCATGCCGTTTTCCTATCAATTTGAGATGCCCAGTATGATAATTCACAGATCATGCCTGCTGCTCACCTGAATCACATTTGTCTTTTGTAAGAGCTACTTGTTGAAGATTTTGGAGGAGCATCCAGCACATACTATGCCTCTGGCTTAATCATCTGCTGAGTAATCTGCTTAGAGAGTCATTTATGGTAGAATATACTAGAACTATAGTTTAGGGTATATAAATAGTAGATACAGTATTGTACATCCCATAGATTTGTAACCTACAGCCAAATAGCTACATATCAACTACCAAAATTACAACACAACTACAAGCTGCTCTACCACCATGGCTTGGCCAACATTCTGCTCCTATGCATCTCCAGTGCCACATTTGGCTTTCTCATCAGATTTCTTCACTAGTCTTATAATTGCTCAAGCTGCTGAACATTCCTACCCAATCATTGCCCCTGTTGGCTCTGTTTTTTCAGCAAAATTCTTACCCAAAATTCCTCTTTCAGCTGCTGCAACCATCATTAGACCTGGCAAGGTGATCTCTAATTACAATGATCTGAATACCCTGACTTCCAGCATTGAGCAAGCATATCAGCATGGTCTGCAATCAGCAGAGGTGAAGTTCTGGTATAGAGGGGCAGAAAATTGTGTAATATATCATTACTCAAAGGTGCATACTGTCAGGACACATAAAATCTTTGAAATAACTTATACTTGCCTTTTAGCTTGAGCTTATTTGACACTGCTCTAATTATGAACCTGCCATTATTGCCTACCAATTTCTTCTGTTGCATATCTGATCAGGGTCCTTTAAACTTGGTCTGGCTTTGAAAACCTTCCAAGATTCACTTGTAACTTCAAAAATACAAGGTTTCTGTGTTTCTGACTTTCAACTTGACAAGTTGGGATGCTTGTTAGGGGAGTCCTGGCTTGAAGAAGACATATTCAACTCACTCCTCAAGTTTTCTTGTTTCTGCAAAGCCCATTACATCCAGTGCAGCACTGATGGCCCTTCAATTTCCAACAAAATTTCTGATACAATCCTTCTCCCAACATCATTCCTTACTGATGCCTGCACTGCACATAAAGCCATCCCCTCCACATACACTGAAGAAATCTTGGCCATCCACAAACACATTAGCTCAACATCTGTCTGTGTCATTGCCATGAGCCTGCTTCATGAAAACCACTTCACAGCCTTTATTTATGACCAGGGATCTCCTGTCATCAAATATGGTGAATCCATGCATCATTTGCCTCCACAGTACATCCTTCTGATACTCCAGTGGGTCTTTTCAGGCATGACTCAACCTGAAATCAAGGATATAAAATCTGGTATCATTGCAAAGCAAGGGGAGGCATTGGCAAAGGAAGCTGTGGGATAGCTGTGCTCAATTTGTCCAACTAGCTTCAGAAACCCAAAAAGGACTGCTGTCAGATCTCAATTCCAAAAGGGAGACTAGGGACTAAAGTTTGTAGGTAACAATAGTGCTACATCAGAAAAATGTCAGAAGTATTGTCAGAAGGATTTCCGACTGTAACACTGAAGATGAGAACTGTTAGCTTCAGCTTATGTGCTGTGCCCTTCCAGTTCTTGTGGGTTCTAAATTAGTGAGTGGTCCACATGGCAGAAGATAATTACCAGAGTCGGAAGCACATCAGAGGTGAACAAGGTATTGACAACTAGAGTCAAGTCTAGTGTCAACAGTGAGGTAAGACTAGTTGAGGTAAATCAACTAGAAGTCAGGTCAGAAAGGATTGGAGAGTCAGAAGTGAATTCAGGGGTGATTGTAGTTGATATTCAAATTGAGGACTAGAGTACAGAAGTGAACTAAAATATGAGTAATGCTAATTGTAATCATAAAAGCAGAAATAGCAATACTATGGATACGAGAAATAATAAAAGGCCTTGACACATAATAAAAGTAGTGGAAACAAGAGCAGAAGCATAACTGAGCAGAAGCATACTTAGAAACAATAATTGTATTGTGAGCATCAAACAATAATAACAATAGTTTGGTGTTTAGCAATGAATAGAGACAGGCAGAAATGTCAGGAAATCATATCAGAGAGTGTTGGAAGATGTCAGAAAAGATTGTGGATATAACAACTGTGACCATGGACTAGTGCTGAGACACAGCTTTTTCATGATGCAGCCTTAGAAGACTTGCTACATTTTCACCACCTTGCCAAACAATCTTAAGGTACATTTGAGGATTGGACTACTGTCATATCCCTATATGGCACAGCACACACCATCTCCACACTGTTTACAATCAATCCTGATGCTATTCTGACCCTCAGCTTGACTCTGGTGTTTACTAAGGTTTACTCCAGTCCATTTCCATTTTTGCACTTACTTTGTTTCAACCACACACTATACTTTTTGTAGTATATCTCTCTGTGTTAACATTCAATTTGTATTCCTTTAAGCTTTGTCATATGCTCTCTTTATTTTAACCCACTTACTTCTCCATTGCACTAGTATAATTGTAGTGCTTTGCATATTACTCTGGTTACTAAGATTTTCTAGTATTTAAGTACTTCGAATGAATCATAGTACTGCAGTTTGTTAATTGTGTGTGTATACATTGTCTTCAATATCTCTAGCTACCTCTGAATCATCCTCTCTCATCTCTACTGGTAATTATCCTTCTTGTAGTTATACTACATGCTCAATGAGATCTCTGGCCTCCAGAGATCACTCCTGACCAAATCCTCAGTCAGGAAGTTGAGTATTGATTCCTACCATACCTGAATCAACTCACTCACCATTATCCATAAATTGGGTGTTAGGAATAAAGGAGGCACAACACATAAGCTGAAGCTGTTGCCCATCTTGACTCCTGTACCCTGGTAGCACTTGAACACACTTACCAGAGATATTTCCAGAGTTTCCAGAGTCTCTCCCTGGCAACCTCTCTTACTCTACCTATCTGGAACCTCTGGGCTATATCCTGGGAAAAGTAGTTTGTGACAGTATTAACAAACTCACATCGTTGTTCCTAGCATTTCATCTATGTCTTTTGGTTGCACTCCTTGTGACACAAATTTTTCAGCCATTCCTCCTTGAACTACTCAGACTTGGAGATGGGCAGGAACAGTTTCTGGCCTAATCTCAACCCCTCATTCTATCTCTGTAATGCTGCCTTTTAGAGGTCACACATCTATCAATTTAGATCCTCAGAACACTGACACCTTTTTGTTTTTCAGTCCTACAACCCCACCTTCTCAATCTAATGTTTTGGGTATGTCTCAAACTCTTGAGACTCTTGAGATAGTCTTTGCTCAGCACAAAAGTGCTTTACAACATGCTCAAGGACCTACAAGGTCTCCTACATACTTGCTTTTGACAACCTGCCATCTCATGATAATACTCTTGTGCTGCACAATCCTGGTGGTCATCCCTCTGAGCCAGGAAGCCCAGCTCCAGAAGCTCTGGGAACACCACCTGGTAACACTGGTGGAATCCCTCCTGCCAGCTCTCCCCTTGGAGGCCCAGGAGGTGGTGGTCCCCCTAGTAGCCCTTGCAGCAGTGGAGGCAGTGGAGGCAGTGGAGGCAGTGGAGGCAGAGGTGGTCTGGGTGGTAACCCAGGACCACTACCACAATCTCCTCCTCCTATCCCTGGACAATTTCAGCTCAGACCAGACACTCTGAGAGTTTTCCAAGACCTCAGGACAATTATTACTACTGTTGCTACAAATCAGAAACAACATACTGGTTCAGCCAAAACTAAAGTCAAGAAACCAGATTCTTTTGACAGTTCCAGTCCAGATGATAAACTATGACCATTTATTGTTCAATTGCACCTCAATTATGAGGATTGTCCAGTTGCCTTCTTTACGAACAAAGCAAAGGTGAATTATGCACTGTCCTATCTCAAGGGCACTGCACTTAAGCTGTTTGAAACTGCAATTCTTGAACCTACTCCTATTGATTCTTGGTGCTCTGACTATGCCAAGTTTATTACAATTCTACAATCAAGTTTTGGTCCCCCAGATCCTGTCAGAGATGCTGAAAATGAAATCAGTACTCTCAATATGAAGGAAAACCAACATGTTGCAAAATATAATGTTTTGTTCAATAATATCACTGCTTGTCTCCAGTGGGACAATGCTGCTCTCTGTTACCATGACTATGCTGGATTGCCTGACTGCATCAAGGATGACCTCCTAGGTTAACCAAAGGCTCAGACCCTTGCTCAACTCCAGAGCAATGTTCAGGCAGTTGACACTCACTATTGGGAGCATCAAACAGAAATTGTGTGTGATAAATGCAACACTGACAAGGCTGAGAAATCAGCCAAGTCTTCCACTAATAAAGGGAAACAATCCTCTAATACTTTGTCATCAAACACCTCTAGTGGGAATAATACCAGGAACTCCAGGTTGTCCAGAAACTCTGGGAAATCAGCTAAGACTCCCAAACCAGGAAATTCTAATAATAAGTGCATGAGCCCTGACCTTACAGGAAAATTGGGCAAGGATGGAAAGCTGACCCAAGAGGAATGAAAGCAACCCTTCAATAACAACCTTTGTATGTTCTGTGGTATTGCAGGCCATATTGTTGCAAGGCAAAAGCTGCTAAAGGTTGCACTGCCACTACTACCATGACTACCAGTTTGACTGGAGCCTCTGGTGGAACCTCTGGTGGTACCTCTGGCTCCTCTTCAGCTACTTCGAATTCCAATACAGACTCAAAAAAATGAAGAGCAGTTCTCAGCACTCCACACCAGCTGAGGACTGCATAGAGCCTACCGGTGTACCTATGGAGTTTTGTCTCTGTGCTTCCACTCCTTTTCATCACAACAAACAATCTTTTGAAATATCTCTGACATCCCTTATGCTTCTGAATATTACTTTTTGAGCTCCCATAGATTCAGGCTCAGCTCACTGCTTTATCAACCCTGTGTTTGTCAAACTACATGCTATTCCAATATTCTCTGTAACACCTATATTACTTGGTTTAATTGATTGAACATCCAATTTGACCATAACTTAGGCTGCAGAATTATCACTAACATTTTCAACTGGGGAAAACATTAATGTGACATTCTATGTTACAATTCTTGACCCATCGTGCTCTGTAGTCCTTGGATATAACTGACTCTACCACTACAATCCATTGATTGACTGGGTATTGGGCAGTATTACTTTCTGTTCTCCATTTCATTCGATCTTCAGTTCACAGACATCTTCTCTGGCTCATAAAGCATCTCTGGTGTCTCTGATTTCATCTCTGGTCCAGACCCAAGCTTGCTTCAGGCAACCTCTGACTCTGCTCCCTATGGAACCTGGCTTGAAACCTACAGTCTTTCTTGTTAATGCTGCTGCATTTCTATGCACAGTACAGCTAGAAGGAACCAAATGTTTTAGGCTAAATATTTCATTTTCAACCTTTTCAGGATTTTCTGTCTCAG
>JASFDH010001546.1:0-14332 GCA_036937195.1 Nidularia pulvinata
GTGAGGGCGAAAGCCAGGTCAAAACCGCCGTTCATGCAATTGGTGGCTGCAATCGGCATCTTCCGAAAGCTTGATTCAGCACTACGGATGCCACAATCTTTCAACGCAGCAATTTCAGAAAACACTGAGACGACACGCTGAAACATCAGCTCTTTGAGGCACTGCAGAGTCATTTTTGAAAATTTCAGGAAAGATCCTGTGGGTTTTTTCGACAAGCTTCCACTCAAACTCACCTTCGGTGCCATTTCAGTCTCAGTTTGAATGAGCGGAAAACAATGATGTGTGAGAAAGACCCTGTTCAGCAGGCCACGCGACCACTACCCAAATAAATAGACGCGTCGCGTTGACTGCTACTATTCATCAACGTCCAACGCTCGCACGAACGACGGTCGTGCTCATTGTCGCTATGGACTCGTCCACCAGCAGAGTAGCTCACGAAAAATTGAATCAGGAAGAAATCAAGAAGCAGATTGCTCTCTTGCAAGCACAGCTCATTCCGGATGTGGACAGTAACTTGAACACGACGGCAGCTTCGAGTTCAAAAGTTACCTCACCAAAGCGAAAGCAGCCAGAACCGACGACCTTGGCGCCTTCTACTCCTTCTCCAAGTGAGTTAAAACTGTGCCCTTTCTACTGTTGTTAGTAACTACAATCCAGGGAAGAAATGCAAGACAGGGGATAAGGTCCAACGAAAGCCAATACAGCCACCAGCATTCGGAGCAGGGCGGCATAATGCTCGTAGTTTGCAATCTAAGAAGGCGAATAATGTAGAAATCTATTCAAAACCGGCTCCTTCCAATCTTCTCAGCAGACTTTCCACCCTCAATCGATCAGTCGACACTCCTACTACTGAAACTATCATACGCTCCACCGGATTTACAGAGCGTGCCAAAACACCTCCAATAGATTATACAATAAATATCGGATCTTCTAGTCGCGATGAACGCCTTGCCTTGATAGAAGACCTTGAACCTGGGCCCTACGAACATACCCCTCCCTCCGACGACCCTCTGTTCCAACAGTTAGAACCGAATTCTGGCATCAGACTTTCGTCCGTTCTTTCCTAGTCCATCCCTCGAATCATGTTAATATTGTGCCTAGATCTCGACGGCTACCCCACGAAGATCTTCAAGACCATCTAAGAGGTCGATACTACCTTTCACCTTCTCACCTATATTCATCAATACGCCTGCTTCCCGACAAGCAAGGATACGATGTCCCGGTACCTGGAGACTGGATCACTATTGCTGTCGTCGCTGAACGTGGACCTCTTAAGTTCACGCGTGCACCAGTCACTGTAGGTCCCGAAGACGGAGGGGAGTTGAAAGGGAAGGCAAAGGCAAAGGGCAAGAAATTAGATGCGCCAGCAAAATCCTCTGGCAAGAAATATGTTAATTTCAAGCTGATCGATTTCGGTGCTCGCTCGCGAAGGTCGTCATCTGCTACCGGAGGCAAAGCTGTTATCAGAGGGGATGCTTTCTTGTCCCTATTGCTCTTCGAATCTGATGGATATGATATGGTGACTCGGGAAGACGGAGAGAGGCCAGAGAAGGTATATAAGGGTGGGAGCAGAGGCGCTTTTGAAGCGTTGGCGAAGCTGAAAGAAGGGGACGTGATCGCGCTGCTGAATCCTAAAATTCTGAAGCCTTTCCAGGTGCGAGTTCCGGACTTCCCTTTTGCTTTGCTTTCTTATACTCAATTCCATATAATAGAGGTCAAATGATATGCCACATCCAGTCAACAATATTCTGGCTCTCACTCCAGAATCTGCTGCGTCCATTGCAGTCATTGGCCGTAGTCGCGACCTCGGCATGTGTTGTGTTATGAAGCGCGATGGAAAAGCATGCGGAAGCTGGTGCGACAAGAGAGTGAGCGACGTGTGCGAATACCATATGCAGAGCGCCGTTCAGCGGCAGCGAGCTGGACGGGCAGAATTTGCAGTTGGGTAAGAAACTAAACACATTACTCTTCATCTTTGAAATAATTCTAATCATAATTACAGCACCTCGGGTATGACGACAACCTCAGCACCCAAGCGCAAAGCGGCGTACGATCCTGCTCGTCAGTGGGGTATAAAGCCCGAAACCGATACAGGGAGCGGTTCAACCTATGTCGTCTCTGGACATGTTGTTAGTGGCACAAATACCGACCCTAGGACGCTGTTCATCACAGAATCCATGGGACGTGAAGAGCAGGCCAAATCAAGGCGGAAGTTAGAAGGGAAAGATGCAGACCGCGCACTGAAAGCACTATTGCTCAGGGACAAAGAGGGGATGAAGGCTGTCATGAAAGCCCGAGAAACATTAAATCCGGCTTCCTCGTCCAAAATGGATTTTCGGAGAGACAAAACGGATAAGAGTGGTGAGGCAGGAGAGAATTTCGGGATTCCGGGCGAGTCTTCAGCGCCTGGGAAGGGAAAAAATGCTTACACAGCAGAGATGGTTAAGCAGCTCGGCTTTGATCCCACCTACAAAGGAGGGCAACGGAGGCTGGACGATGATGCGGTACAAAAGAAAGTAAGTTTTTGTTATTGGATCTGTTGGCCATCTAATTAACTGTATGTACTATCTATAGATTCGTGATTTGGAGGCCGTACGGTCTGCAAGGAAAGGTATCGCTTTGGGACCGCGACCTGGGCCCAGAATTCGGTCGGGCGTCGTCGTTCCTCAACAAGATAAGAAATCGTTCAGTTACCCTGATAATACACTTCCGTCACTTAATGATTCTGATGACGAGCTGCCCGAGAGGATTCTAGGCGATAAGAGCCCAAGTACAGTCCTGATTGACTTGGATGATATATAGGGACATCCATCATATTGAAGCAGATCTTGGTCTTTGTTTAATAATGGAAGAGACTAGAATACGGATGACGGACAAGTCATGGATGTTTTCTAGAATGTAAATAACAATATAATGTGCATGGGCTCGTCGAGAATTATGATGATTCTACATGAATAAATTGAAGCGATGACCATACTAGACCCAGTTATACGCCAGACCTTATAATCCCTGAAAGCTTAACACTTTGTCTCTTTCAACGTGCAAGAGTGTAAGAAAGCTACAGCTTTATTTGTTCTTCCGAATCGTACATGCAAGTATAGTACAAATAGTGTGATAGTATACAGGGTGTATCGTGGTTGTATGGTATTGCTGGATGCGTGCGTGCGTAATGCAGGCTGACATAGGTTCATGTCATTACATGGTGGTCTCTTGAATCGATAAAGGATCGAAACGGAATCTAGGATGCGGTATGAAAGTGTTTGGCCAGAAAAAGATCGACTAGGCCATTGACAAAAGGAAAAGGTAGACAGACGAGGGGCGCGGCGAAAAAACGTGGGTATGTAATATGGAACAGAGGACAGCAAGGACGAAGGGAAAGATCTTACAGCGAAGTAGGTTCTGGAACATCAGGCTTGAATCGCAGACGAGCTATGAGAACGGTGCTAGGAGGATCACCATTCTTCGACACCTTGCTGGCTGACGAAGGCATGCCTTGGAAAGGTTCATCATAGGAAGGTCCTCCACGTTCGCCCGGAAGCTTTGTATCGGTAGTGAATGTGCCCCATGGCTGGCCTTTCTTGCATGCCGGAAAGGCGTTGAAATGCACCTGTAAAACGTTCGATATCAAATACATCAAGAAATTGACTATGCTGACCTGTCCTTCAGGGTGATTATGGCTGACAAAGAGCGCGTAGTTAGGCGTCTGCAGTGTACCGATCACTTTCCAAATAGAACTGTGTTTAGCTGAATCCGGCATATAATGAATAAGGAAAACATACCTAGAAATAGGTCCTCCTTCTGTAGACTGTGTTCCGTCCTATAGATATCCAAAATAGCATCTGCATGTACCTTGAACCACGCTTTAGGCGCTTCCAGCTTCTTTATGTACTGAAATTCGGTTGCTTCAGTGCACATGTAAGCGCACTTGTGACCTGCCCTGATAGGGAACGAATATCGTCGACTATTTGCATAAAGTAAGAGACAAGCACTTTGTGATAATTTTCAATCGAAATACCGGAGACTTACGAAACGGGAATGTTGCTACGAGCTTTTGCAAACGTCAGCAGTCCAGCAACAGCATCCAAACTTCTTTGAGCGGCATTCCTCTTGTCTAGCCTCTGACTGCCTCGAGCAACATGACCATACCCGGCAACAGAGGGCATATTACCAGTCAAGCCACGAGATGACTTGCTTGGTTTGAACGCATTGAAGAGAGTCACGAATGTCCCGGCAGGTTTGGATAGATATCCCACATCGCCCAATTGAACGGGAGTTGGATCCCAGAGAGGTAGTGACACTGTCGATCCATAAGCGTCATTGTATCGGGATATACAAAAACGAAATGACGTACAGGAACTATGGTAATCTTTATGATCCAGCAGAAGCCGGTATATTCTCTCATTTTTAGCCTCTGCGTCTTGCCTTTCCTTTTGGGTCATCGAGTCATGTACTCCAAAATTAGCAATATCTTCCCACGAATGTGAAAAAGTAGTATCTGTAAACATGGTAGATGAGGCACAGCTAGGCGTGGAAAGGTCCTCGTGGAAGGTAGGTTCAGGCATCCGGATGGTCTCAGTCAATCCAGCCTCCTTTGTCTTCAGAGAATAAGAAGTAAATGCCGTAGGAGGTTGTAAAAAGTCCCATGTGGTTTGGATAGAGGGGTGTGTCCAGCCTTGCAGCTGTTCTGCTGGATCGGGGGCTATAAAATAAGCCAGCGTATAAACACTTTTTCATTGCGTAACGGATAAAATACGCACAAAATGGATAGGCAGATGGTGACAACGGACAAAGGTCGGGCGAGCGCAAAGAAAATCGATCTTCGCTTGCAGGAGACATCGTTAGCCCTGGAGAGCCTACACTATGCCTATGGTCACCGTCATTCTGAAGCCGGGTTTGTTCGAGAACAATCTGAGAGAAGGGAGGACGAATAGCGGGATCCGCATGCCAGCATAAACGAAGGAGCTCCTGCATCTCCGGGAGCTTGCAGATAGAAGGTATCGGCGGACGACTGTTTTCCTCTGCGCGGCGAGGTCAGAATTGGTGCGCAGCATCCAGGAAAAACGTACTGAGTATAAAGTATCGAACAGCATCATCGTCCATCAAGCTCCACGGCATCTGTCCCAAAGTGAGAATCTCAATGCAGGAAATGGCATATGCATAGACATCAATAGCTAGTGTGAGTTGGCCGAGACCGGCCATGAGCTCTGGAGCCTGCCAGCGAAGAGTCCCGCCTGGATCGATGCGTTAGAAATAAATAATGAGGTAAATAGTATGTTTGCCTTACGAGGGAGCGGTACGCCACTGATCCTATGAGCCTCAGACTTCATCTCACTTTGTCCAAAGTCCGAGATAACACAATTTATCTTATGGTCGACGAGAACGTTCGAAGCCTAGTGGCAAATGTCAGTATCATGAAATCTAAAGAAAAAAGCTAGAGCCTACCTTGAGATCACCATGGAGTACACCGCGGGCATGCAAATACTCCATACCCTCAGCAATTTCTCTCATGAAACGATACAAATCATCCTCCCTTAGTAACACACCGCGATCCCTCCAGAGGCTGCCGCAACTACTCGAAGCAGCCAACGACCCAATGCCATCGGTGGTCCGACCAAACACCATGGGAGTGCCGGCCGCTTCCTCTTGCAGCGCAGAGCGCTTCAGAAACTCAACTAGACTACCGTTCTTCTCGTAAGGGCTGACAAAAAACCACGGAGGATCGCCACTTGTACTGCTTGCCCCATACAGTTTGAGAACGTGAGGATGTTCTAGGGTTTTCCAAATACCCATTTCTCGAACGAAGAGTTTGCGTGGCGTGGTGTCTGCAAGAACCTTAATGGCAACCGTTCGTCCCTTCCATGTTCCTTTGTAGACGTCGGAGAAGAAACCAATGCCAATTTTCTGTCCAGGATCAACTTCGTACCTGCCACCGGATCAATTATAAGTATCGCGAAGGAATCGAATGAGAACAAGCGCACTTGGTGATTGTCCAGCTAGGTAATGTTGTCTCTGATCCCTTACTCAAGCGTCTAAGTGCGTCAATTCCGCTCTCGATGAACTCCCGATGCAGCATATCCCTGTCTTCTTCTCTAGACACAGGTCCTTCTCCATAGTGCGCCTTCTTCGAGCTTTTCTCCTTGCCGTTACTCTCTAGAGCCCGCTGGAGCGATTTGATAGCCTCTTGCATCTCTTCCCTGGCGATTTGGAGACAAGCAACTAATTCAGCATCGCTACCAGTCTGCAACGCTGCCTGCATAAGGTGCCTAAGGTCATTTGTATCGGATGTGGTGTCTTTAGAGTCTTGGTAGGCACGAAGATCTTGAAGCACAGGAAGGGCGTGTTCGTGCGGCAAAGGCACGGAAAAGTCTGAAATGGCCCGCGGTGATTCAGTGAGATCGCCAATAGACTGCATCGGAAGACCAGGAGGCTGCAGAAAGCTCAGGATAGCACCGTAGATGACTTTTCCGTCTACTTGTCTCTGTCGTTCGGAAGCTTGAACGAGCTTGAGTGTTCGAACCTGGACAGATGTCTAGGCACCGACAGATGATATAAATGCTCAGTACCATAGATATTTGAAAAAAATCCTACTCCAAACATGCGTAATGCATCCATCAAATCTTCGCTGCAGTCGGTAATCTGACCGGCAGTCTCGTTCCTCTTGAGGTATCTCTTCAGAAACGGACTGCGACTTTGGGCTTCGATTAAGGCCTGGACATTCGTAAACACCCTGGAGAGGATAGGCTGATGAAATTCTGCAATCTAAAACAACTCATGTGAAGAACGGACCTGTTAAGATTAGAGATGGGTTTCGCGAGTTCTTGCGCAAGTAAATCGCCTGCTTCTGCAATATCCTGTCGAATTGACAACAATATGCCAGCGCATCTCTCAGTCAAGCGTAGAAAGGAGAGACGGTTTGTCTGCAATCGTCCCATTTAATTGGGTTTCAGTGCTGATGAATGAAAAATGGAAAGTCGGAGTGCATACATTAACGAGTTGTACCGCATCCCAAATCTTGAGCAACGTTGCAGCGATTGGTTTAAGTCCCGGAAGCGGCACAAGCTGAACCAGCTCAAGGCCAACCATCAGGCCTTCTTGAGTCACCAGCCCTGTTGTTCCCAAAACAGAGGCAGCCGCATGTGCTACAGACTTGAAGGAGATGTCAGCAATGCATTCATGTCCATAGTAGAGTATGTGCGTACCTGTCTGGTAACTTTCCAGCGTTCCTTTTGCTCGTCAGGCACGTCGTTATTGTCGTTGTTTTCAATACCCCAAGACCTAGGTAGAAGTTCTATCCTACTCCACCAACTACGTGGGATACCATTAGGGGTAGCGGAAGGCTCGACGATCTTCCCCTTGGGAGAATCACGAGTAGCATTGAATGAGCGAGACCTAGACCTAAATGACGACTTGAAGTCCTCGCGTTCAGTAACGCCCAGAATAGTCGAAGATGAAGGCGTGCAGAGACTTGGTGGGCGCGTCGCTCTATTCAAAGAGTGCTCCGAAGAAGCTGGGATACCTATGAGGGCTGAATCTGAATTACCACGAGGTCTGATAGGCGACGAGACTCCATGACTTGGAGAGAGACGAGAAGATGGGGGGGATTGACCACTCTCGGACGAAGTAGCTGACGCGATGCATGGGTTGCTCGCTTCACCGCGAAGCGAAGGGCTGGGTCGTTCCCGAGCCTGCGACGTGCTCGTCATGATAAGAAATAGGGATATAATATATTATTTGTGGATGTTTAATTATTAAGCGCTATGTTGGTCCGTTGTTAAATAAAAGGAGGTGAAGAATAACTCGGAACTGAAGTTGAATTGAAGGGTAAGATACAGTGTCACACCTGTATGCGGAAAGTTCAACTTTGTTCCGCCGCGGGTGTGTGATCCCGTAATCTACGCCTTCGAAATAAAACATCGATAAATAATTACAAGCTGAAGCCAAGCATGCTTGCAAAGTTCACAGCTTCCATCTACTAATCACGCTGCCAAAGCTTCCTAAGTCATTCCTCAATCTCTCCTTCCTACATATTAAATCTTCAGATTGGACGACGGAATATTAGCTAATCTCTGAAATTTTAATTCAAAGACGACTCATGGATAACCGTCGCACGGCCTTGCAGAATCGACGTCTGCAAGATGATCAGCACTTGCGCTCCGACAGCCAACATTTACGGCCCCAAAATCAGCTCCTGGAGTCTGATGTCCGGTGCTTATGTTCAAGTGAGGAGCCCTTACGCTCGGGAATTAAACGCCTACAATCTCAGAACCAGGTTTTGGCGTTGAATAACCGGCAGCTGTGTACAGAAAACAAGCACCTGATTTGCGCGGATCGACGACTACAAAACGAAAACAAGAGCCTGAAATCCCAAATTGAAAAACAGCTAGCTCTTATTCGTAGCCAAAGGGTGGATAACCAGCGACTGAGCTCCGAGAATCAGGTGTTGAAATCGCAAAATCGACACCTACTTTCTGATTATCAACGACTGCGTGCAGAACACGATCGTATGCATCCAGAGATAATCCAGTTGAGATCAGAAAATCTGACTGCACGAAAGCGAGAGAAGACTTACAAGAAAGAATTTGTTGGTTTTTATATTCAGTTCGAAGCTGAAGCGGAAAAGGCAAGAAATCGATTGCTGCGCTTAATGCTAGGTGAGAAAACTGGACATCATTATTTTACGGAAGACTTTAATCGGAGTATCATTGCAGTAGGGCGAAAGGAGGATCCTTCTACTAGTGACGAGGGAAATAATCTTTTCTTCCCCCAAGAACTTATTGACTATGTTATCGATTATTTGCACGACGATGCAAAGACATTATCGACATGCGCACTCGTGTGCCGTTCTTGGACTCCCTCCAGTCGTCTTCATCTATTTCACACTGTCTCTATTGCGCCTTACCGATGGAGCCATTATCGACTCTTGATTGGTTTCCTGGATCATCCCCACTGCACGTTTATCCCCTTCGTGCGCCATTTGAAAATCTTGGGGATCAGTGGAGCCGGAAGGACCCAGGATTGGCTACACCCTTTAATCCCTCACCTCACCAAAATGGTGTCTGTTACGTCTTTGCTCTGCCAGGGAATTTCACGCTTCGAAACAGTCGGAGGCTGGGAGGCTCTGATGAGAAGAACTTCATTTACAGCACAGATCACTCAACTTCATGTTCAGAATTGTTCCTTTTCATCTTTCTTACACCTCGCCAGAACTATAGGTTCCTTCCGGTCTCTGATTATGCTCGAATATGGAAATCAGCAGCATACCACATTCTGGCCAACGGACGTTGCAGCTCTTACGGAATCACCACCCCACTATTTAAGCATTGTAGATATATCGTCTACCCATTCCTTGGGATTACGCTGGACCCAAGAATTATGGAAATGGCTTCTTTTGAATCGGATTCAACTTCACACCCTTAGACTTGGGTTTTTGTCAGGCGAGGACCAGAATTCTTTGGCTGATTATTTGAAATTTCTGGGACCATCGTTGAAAGCTTTTGAAGTCAAGTTTTTCTTTGCTGCGGATGTTGGTGCGTCTCACTGGCCTTTCTGCATAAACTGAGGATAATTATTTAATGGCGGACCGTAGTGCTTTTCATCGACAGGCTAAGCATGCTTTCAAATACCGGGCTTCAAAGCTTGGAATTACGCTCGCTCTTGGTATTCCATGTCGAGACATTATCCTTCTCTGCTGCTTTTCGGCAGATACCCTCACTTTTACGCGTCTTCAATGCACCCCAATTGAAGGAAATTCGATTTGATATTTTATTTCAACCGATGCATTTCGTTGATATTACCACTCCTCAGGAAACTGAGACCCTATGGACTGAAATTGACAAACAGTTGTCCAACAGGTTACTCTTTCCGGGGATGACCAAGCTGGTCTTCAAAAATATTGGTCGACTTCATGATTTTGACCTTCAGGCATATTTGAAGCAGAGGCTGGGAAAGTCCAGCGAGATATATGAAATTTGTTGCGAGTGATATATTATATGTAGGTACTACTACTCTTGTACAGTGCATGTAAGTATATTCAATATTTTACCATTTTTGTCATCAAAGTAGGTATGTACGAGAGAAATGACAACTGTATAATGAAGTTTGCAATATGTTTCCCAACACTAAATAAGGTATCGTTGCATCCCCATATTACACAATCCCGACGCTACATCTCCAAAATCACTACCCAAAATCCCATTCCGTACTATTGGGGCTGACGAATGGCAGCTGCAATATACCTAGTAATATTAACTTCGACCAATAATTTGCAAAACTCTATAGACCGAAGATACAAACGCAGTAACACAAGACGAATGATTAACATTTAATCGGGATACATGGCGAGTGCTCGCTGGAGGGTCTCAGGATCCAGACCCCGCAGACGAAGGCATTTCTGGAATAACCTTTTATCGACTTCGAACTGCACATGACTTGCAAGGTGCTGTCCAGCGACCAGCGACTTGATAACACCGGCTATTCTACGTTGTTTATGCACATTGATGAGTGGCTCGAGGTGCATTGTGGACGGGAGGGGAGCAAGGGCAGAGAAAACTTCAGGGTGGGCAGGCGGGTCGAAATTTGCAGAAATAGGATTAATACTGACAGCTTCATTAGGCGCGGTCGGGTCAATAAGATCCGGCAGTTTGCTTAGTTGGTAGAGCTGTGAAAGGTAGATGCCTGGACAAATGTTAGAATATTCTAATAGCAAGAGTCACCGATATAACCATACCTATGAATGGCACGCAAGCTGAAGGAATAGGCGGTCCACTGGCTTTGCCTCTACCAGATTGGTCTGTTCCACCTCCGCTTACAACGGATGCCGCGTGCGAGCCAGCATCTAACGGCTTCTTTTCTACAATAGATTCAACTGCATTTCGAATGAACTTGAAATCATCGGTGTTGGCAGTGAACTGTTTCAAGTCGCGGAAGGCACGTTGCTCGAACATGCCAAGGCGATTCCATCCTGGACGTCGCATGGCTCGAGTCACCCAATCACTCTGGAGAGCAGTGATGACGGCAGTCAGCGTGTTGAAGTTACTCAATGTGTACGACCTCTGTAATTGACGTCAGAAGGTAAAACTGCAGTGGGAGATATGCGAGACTTACCCAAGCCACACGTATGAACTTCCCGACGAGCATGTGACGTTCACTTGGTTGAGTAAGGACGATCTCCGATATAACAAAGTTGGCCATGAGATTAAAGCGTGCACGCACGGCAGCGAGAGCACTGGTTTTCTCAGGAAAACGTGATTCTGCTTTCCATCGCGCTCGGTCCTTGAGGTACTGTGCCCAGTCTAGAACATTGACTTCCTCGCAGCCCAACCAGTCAGTGAGAACGAGCTCCTCAAACTTCACACTCATGAAGAGCTCGCGGTCAATCATAGAAAAGTGTTGGGCTAGGATCTCTGCCCGGACATTCAGGATGAAAGATCGATGAATTCGTGGAGCTTCGGGGTGGCCGAACTTGGAGGTTAAGGGCGGTTCTACTACAGGAGTAGGGACAGAAGCATTTGATGGCATTCTGCTTTCGAGGATTTCCATAGGGACAGCATCTTCAAGAGTTGGTGCATCAGAGCCGCGTCGGGGTGAGCCGAGTCCTGGGGGTGGGGGTATGTAATGCATGGTTTGTGTAGGGACCGGAGTATTGGCTGACTCCAATGTTCCTTCCATGAAGGGTTCATCTGGCTCAGATATAGCAGGCGTGGACACTGAGACGCCATGTTGGCTTGCTGATTCGTGTTGATCGTCGAACTCAGCTGCATCTTGATCCTCCTCCTCATCATCGTCATCCTCGTCATCTGAAAAGCGTGGTGCTTCATCCTCGTAGTCCCCGGCAGCCATGCGTTCCTGGATAGTGCGTACCCAACCATCCACCTTCGACGCTTTTTCTTGCTGCTTCTCAGGATTGATCTGACCTTCCAGCCGCCGCAGTGCAGCCTCCACATCCCCAGACTCTCCGTCATTACTCAATGAATCAACGAGCGCGTTCATCTGCCACTGCTGTATACCGGGCCCAAGACCGGTGAAGGATGAAGTTGAAGGAACTGAACTAGTCGGTGAGCCCATGGACTCGTGTGAGATGATACCCATCGATGATACCTCAGATCGTCGCACAAACTCGAATTCTCGACGAAGAGGCAGCTTTCGCGGAGGTCTGCGCAAGCCTGGCGGTGCTGCAGGTGCTGCGACGTGAGCTTCCGACGATGTATCCGACATATCCAGCTCGTCGATTGACACAACATCGAACTGCCATGGCGTTGCAAGGTGAGAGAAGGTAGGTGCCATTCCACCTTCTCCCAGTGGTGAGCCCAAAGAGTCGGTTGAAGTCGATTGGAAGGATTGGGGTCTTCCTGCCAACGAGTCCAAACCATATTCGACCTCATCGCCAGCATCTGCAGGCGATGGGCCATGCTCAAGGTCCTGAGATGCAGGGACGCAAGAAGAATTTGCTGAAGTGAGGTCTGCTTCAGGTTCCTTATAGTTAGGCGACAAATCAAGGAGAAGAGTGGAGGGATCACTAGTAATGGGGGCAACGACAGCAGGGGGTTCTGGCACGGCAAGGGTGGGGGTGGTTATCTCGGTGGGCTCTGATGAAGGAGGAGGAACTGGTTGCGATAAGGTCAGTAGTGGAGGAGAGGATGTTGGTTTGGACAAAGTCGGCTGTGGTTGTGGGAAAGGAGATATGGGGTATAGTACAGGAGTAATCACTGCGGTCTCGCGTTTCGGTGGCGATTGGGCCGGCTGAACACGAGGAGCTTGTGCAGAAGCTGATGCCTGAGGCTCAATCATCTTAAGGTACTGCTCCACACCCCCATTGACAGTGAGCAAGTCCCGTGACGCGTTCAATTCCAGGTCGAACGCCGACACATCCGCGCATGCTGCCAACGAAGCCCGGCTCGCCGAGCGCGAATTCAAGACTCGCTTCCAGCGTCCAAGCCGACCGATGGTCTTCACAAATGCCCGGGATAGAGCACTATGATGAACAGGCAGCGTCGCCGCAGTTTGGATGAATGGGGTTTCTGCCTGCGTGGCAGGTCCCGGGGCGTGCTCCGTGCGGTGTAGAATACCGAGCGTAGCGGGTGGTAACGACACTGGTCTGTTAGCAGAAAATCCCGCACCAACATGAGCCGAACTCAAATGTGCATTAGCTGGATCGTTCTTGAACCCAATAGGTGGGTCAACAACAGTCGTCTCCTCTGCCACGAAATCCAGGTCGAGGTCGGAGTCGTTATCGTTGGTGAACGGCTTCCTCGTGGCCTCTGCAAACTTCTCCCCAAGGACATGATTAGTGGGTTTAGGTGGGTTCTTATTAGGCTTTGGCTCCGTCGCCGTCCGTGTATGTATCCGCTTACAGTCCTTCGCGACCTTGACCAAGCTTCTCACAATATTCTATCGAAAAAAGCAACCGTCAAAACAAACACTAATGAAGTAACAAGCAACTCACCAGGCCATCTGAACTCTTTTTCAATACCGGGTCCCTTATAAGTACATTTAGCCAGTCCGCCAAAAGCCTCCTCAAATCCCGATCCGGCAAAAAGTCCACGGTAAAGAACGTCACAAGCCAGTACCGAATGGCCACGAACGTCCTCACGCGCACAATCCTACGCACTTTCTCGTCATGTAACGACGTAGGCTGCTGCAGTGCCCAGTGGAACCGCGAAATCAGAAGGTGACACAGGTCCACCCCGCTCACGTACGTCCGGTACGTGAGAAAGAAGTCCAGCAACTCGTCGTAGTCCAGCACGCTCGTCAGCTGCCCGATCCAGCGCTCAATCGTCGCCGCCACTAGTACCCTTTGCATCTCCCCCGGCTCCCCACTCGATAAATGCAGGGCGGAGGGCGGCTCCACCGCTGCCCTTGCCGCCGCCTTCGAGACCTTGCTACTCCTTCTCTTCGACAGGCTCGACCCCTGCGCGGACGGGGCTAGTTCCGCAATGCTGTCCCGAGACGCTGAGAACTCGTCCCTCCTGTCCCACTCTGGCTGGATCTCGCCCCAGATGACAAACCTCGGATCGTTCCTTGGCGCGGCGCTGTCATCAGTGGAGAGTGACAGCTTAATCACGGTCGTCCCCTCAGACTCGGGGGACAGCTTCTCCAGTAACGGCAGCCCGCGGTACGTCTGCAGCACGTCGAACACATCTGGTGAGAAGTGTGAGTGCATCGCTGCCTCCGGGGACGGTGCATACGTCGGCTCGGACGCGATCTCCCCACCTCCATCCACCTCCGCCATCACAGACGAGGGCATACCCGTGCTCTCCGCGTTCGCCATCGTCGACAACGAAGCCACCGACGTACGTATCCGAATCGCAGACGCCGGCCTGCTATTCTCCCCCTC